>JAVYIG010012515.1:0-53168 GCA_035222895.1 Strongylocentrotus droebachiensis | reverse complement strand
AATGGTGGCTCTATGGTAGATGAATGGTAGATGAGTGGTGGATGAATGGTAGATGAATGTTAGCCCAATGGTAGATGAATGGTGGCTCTATGGTAGATGAATGGTGGCTCTATGGTAGGATGAATGGTAGATGAGTGGTGGATGAATGGTAGATGAATGGTAGCCCAATGGTAGATGAATGGTGGCTCTATGGTAGATGGTGGCTCTATGGTAGATGAAGTGGCTCTATGTAATGAATGGTGGCTCTATGGTAGATGAATGGTGGCTCTATGGTAAATGAATGGTGGCTCTATAGTAGATGAATGGTAGATGAGTAGTGGATGAATGGTGGCTCTATGGTAGATAAATGGCGGCTCTATGGTAGATGAATGGTGGCTCTATGGTAGATGAATGGTGGCTCTATGGTAGATGAATGGTGGCTCTATGGTAGATGAATGGTAGATGAGTGGTGGATGAATGGTGGGTTCTAATGGTAGATGAATGGTGGGTCTATGGTAAGATGAATGGTGGCTCTATGGTAGATGAATGGTAGATGAGTGGTGGATGAATGGTAGATGAATGGTAGCTTCATGGTGGCTCTATGTTAGATGAATGGTGGCTCTATGGTAGATGAATGGTAGATGAGTGGTGGATGAATGGTAGATGAATGGTAGCCCAATGGTAGATGAATGGTGGCTCTATGGTAGATGAATGGTGGCTCTATGGTAGGATGAATGGTAGATGAGTGGTGGATGAATGGTAGATGAATGGTAGCCCAATGGTAGATGAATGGTGGCTCTATGGTAGATGAATGGTGGCTCTATGGTAGATGAATGGTGGCTCTATGGTAAATGAATGGTGGCTCTATGGTAGATGAATGGTGGCTCTATGGTAAATGAATGGTAGATGAGTGGTGGATGAATGGTAGATGAATGGTAGCCCAATGGTAGATGAATGGTGGCTCTATGGTAGATAAATGCGGCTCTATGGTAGATGAATGGTGGCTCTATGGTAGATGAATGGTGGCTCTATGGTAGATGAATGGTGGCTCTAATGGTAGATGAATGGTAGATGAGTGGTGGATGAATGAGTGGCTCTATGGTAGATGAATGGTGGCTCTATGGTAGATGAAAAGTATCCTTATGGTAGATGAATGGTGGATCTATAGTAGATGAATGGTGGCTCTATGGTAAATGATTGGTGGCTCTATGGTAGATGAATGGTGGCTCTAAGGTAGTTGAATAGTAGATGAGTGGTGGATGAATGGTAGATGAATGATAGCCCTATGGTAGATGAATTGTGCTCTATGGTTGATGAATGGTGGCTCTATGGTAGATGAATGGTGGCTCTATGGTAGATGAATGTTGCTCTATGGTAGATGAATGGTGGCTCTATGGTAGATGAATGGTAGCGCTTTGGTAGATGAAAGGTGGCTCTATGATAGATGAATGGTGGCTCTATGGTAGATGAATGGTGGCTCTATGGTATATGAATGGTGGCTCTATGGTGGATGAATGGTAGATGAGTGGTGGATGAATGGTGGCTCTATGGTAGATGAATTGTGGCTCTATGGTAGATGAATGGTGGCTCTATGGTAGATGAATGGTGGCTCTATGGTAGATGAATGGTGGCTCTATGGTAGATGAATGGTGGCTCTATGGTAGGAGAATGGTGGCTCTATGGTAGATATGAATGGTGGGTCTATGTTAGATGAAAGGTAGCTCTATGGTAGATGAATGGTGGCTCTACGGTAGATGAATGGTGGCTCTATGGTAGATGAATGGTAGATGAGTGGTGGATGAATGGTAGATGAATGGTAGCCTATGTAGATGAATGATGGCTCTATGGTAGATGAATGGTGGCTCTAAGGTAGATGAATGGTAGCACTATGGTAGATGAATGGTGGCTCTATGGTAGATGAATGGTAGATGAGTGGTGGATGAATGGTGGCTCTATGGTAGATGAATGGTGGATAGTGGATGAATGGTAGATGAATGGTAGATGAATGGTGGATAGTGGATGAATGGTAGATGAATGGTAGATGAATGGTAGCCCTATGGTAGATGAATGGTGGCTCTATGGTAGATGAATGGTGGCTCTATGGTAGATGAATAGTGGCTGTTATGGTAGATGAATGGTGGCTCTATGGTAGATGAATGGTGGCTCTATGTTAGATGAATCGTGGCTCTAGGGTAGATGAATAGTAGATGAGTAGTGGATGAATGGTAGATGAATGGTAGCCCTATGGTAGATGAATGATGGCTCTATGGTAGATGAATGGTGGCTCTATGGTAGATGAATGGTGGCTCTATGGTAGATGAATGGTAGATGAGTGGTAGATGAATGGTGGCTCTATGGTAGATGAATGGTGGCTCTATGGTAGATGAATGGTAGATGAGTGGTGGATGAATGGTAGATGAATGGTAGCCCTATGGTAGATGAATGGTGGCTCTATGGTAGATGAATGGTGGCTCTATGGTAGATGAATGGTGGCTCTATGGTAGATGAATGGTGGCTCTATGGTAGATGAATGGTAGATGAGTGGTGGATGAATGGTGGCTCTATGGTAGATGAATGGTGGATAGTGGATGAATGGTAGATGAATGGTGGATAGTGGATGAATGGTAGATGAATGGTAGATGAATGGTAGCCCTATGGTAGATGAATGGTGGCTCTAGGGTAGATGAATGGTGGCTCTATGGTAGATGAATGGTGGCTTTATGGTAGATGAATGGTGGCTCTATGTTAGATGAATGGTGGCTCTATGGTAGATGAATGGTAGATGAGTGGTGGATGAATGGTAGATGAATGGTAGCCCTATGGTAGATGAATGGTGGCTCTATGGTAGATGAATGGTGGCTCTATGGTAGATGAATGGTGGCTCTATGGTAGATGAATGGTGGCTCTATGGTAGATGAATGGTAGATGAGTGGTGGATGAATGGTGGCTCTATGGTAGATGAATGGTGGATAGTGGATGAATGGTAGATGAATGGTGGATAGTGGATGAATGGTAGATGAATGGTAGCCCTATGGTAGATGAATGGTGGCTCTAGGGTAGATGAATGGTGGCTCTATGGTAGATGAATGGTGGCTTTATGGTAGATGAATGGTGGCTCTATGTTAGATGAATGGTGGCTCTAGGGTAGATGAATAGTAGATGAGTGGTGGATGAATGGTAGATGAATGATGGCTCTATGGTAGATGAATGGTGGCTCTATGGTAGATGAATGGTGGCTCTAAGGTAGATGAATGGTAGCACTATGGTGGCTCTATGGTAGATGAATGGTAGATGAATGGTGGATGAATGGTAGATGAATGGTAGCCCTATGGTAGATGAATGGTGGCTCTATAATAGATGAATGGTAGATGAGTGGTAGATGAATGGTGTCTCTATGGTAGATGAATGGTGGCACTATGGTAGATGAATGGTAGATGAGTGGTGGATGAATGGTGGCTCTATGGTAGCTGAATGGTGGATAGTGGATGAATGGTAGATGAATGGTAGATGAATGGTGGATAGTGGATGAATGGTAGATGAATGGTAGATGAATGGAGCCCTATGGTAGATGAATGGTGGCTCTATGGTAGATGAATGGTGGCTCTTTGGTAGATGAATGGTGGCTTTATGGTAGATGAATGGTGGCTCTATGGTAGATGAATGGTGGCTCTATGTTTGATGAATGGTGGCACTATGGTAGATGAATGGTAGATGAGTGGTGGATGAATGGTGGCTCTATGGTAGATGAATGGTGGATAGTGGATGAATGGTAGATGAATGGTAGATGAGTGGTGGATGAATGGTGGCTCTATGGTAGATGAATGGTGGCTCTATGGTAGATAAATGGTGGCTCTTTGGTAGATGAATAGTGGATGAATGGTAGATGAATGGTAGCCCTATGGTAGCCCTATGGTAGATGAATGGTGGCTCTATGGTAGATGAATGGTGGCTCTATGGTAGATGAATGGTGGCTCTATGGTAGATGAATGGCGGCTCTATGGTAGATGAATGGCGACTCTATGGAAGATGAATGGCGACTCTATGGTAGATGAATGATGGCTCTATGGTAGATGAATGGTGGCTCTATGGTAGATGAATGGTGGCTCTATGGTAGATGAATGGTGGCTCTATGGTAGATGAATGGTGGCTCTATGGTAGATGAATGGTGGCTCTATGGTAGGAGAATTGTGGCTCTATGGTAGATATGTATGGTGGCTCTATGGTAGATGAATGGTGGCTCTATGGTAGATGAATGGTAGATGAGTGGTGGATGAATGGTAGATGAATGGTAGTTTCATGGTAGATGAAATGTGGCCCTATGATAGATGAATGGTGGCTTTATGGTAGATGAATGGTGGCTCTATGGTAGATGAGTGGTGGATGAATGGTAGATGAATGGCAGCTCTATGGTAGATGAATGTTGGCTCTATGGTAGATGAATGGTGGCTCTATGGTAGATGAATGGTGGCTCTATGGTAGATGAATGGTGGCTCTATGGTAGATGAATGGTGGCTCTATGGTAGGAGAATGGTGGCTCTATGGTAGAAATGAATGGTGGGTCTATGTTAGATGAAAGGTAGCTCTATGGTAGATGAATGGTAGCTCTACGGTAGATGAATGGTGGCTCTATGGTAGATGAATGGTAGATGAGTGGTGGATGAATGGTAGATGAATGGTGGATGAATGGTAGCCCTATGGTGGCTGTATGGGAGAGGAATGGTAGCCCTATGGGAGATGAGTGATGGTTCTATGGTAGATGAATGGTGGCTCTATGGTAGATGAATGGTGGCTCTATGGTAGATGAATGGTGGCTCTATGGTAGATGAATGGTGGCTCTATGGTAGGAGAATGGTGGCTCTATGGTAGATGAATGGTGGCTCTATGGTAGATGAATGGTAGATGAGTGGTAGATGAATGGTGGCTCTATGGTAGATGAATGGTGGCTCTATGGGTAGATGAATGGTAGATGAGTGGTGGATGAATGGTAGATGAATGGTAGCCCTATGGTAGATGAATGGTGGCTCTATGGTAGATGAATGGTGGCTCTATGGTAGATGAATGGTGGCTCTATGGTAGATGAATGGTGGCTCTATGGTAGATGAATGGTAGATGAGTGGTGGATGAATGGTGGCTCTATGGTAGATGAATGGTGGATAGTGGATGAATGGTAGATGAATGGTGGATAGTGGATGAATGGTAGATGAATGGTGGATGAATGGTAGCCCTATGGTAGATGAATGGTGGCTCTATGGTAGATGAATGGTGGCTCTATGGTAGATGAATGGTGGCTCTATGGTAGATGAATGGTGGCTCTAGGGTAGATGAATAGTAGATGAGTGGTGGATGAATGGTAGATGAATGGTAGCCCTATGGTAGATGAATGATGGCTCTATGGTAGATGAATGGTGGCTCTATGGTAGATGAATGGTGGCTCTATGGTAGATGAATGGTAGATGAGTGGTAGATGAATGGTGGCTCTATGGTAGATGAATGGTGGCTCTATGGTAGATGAATGGTAGATGAGTGGTGGATGAATGGTAGATGAATGGTAGCCCTATGGTAGATGAATGGTGGCTCTATGGTAGATGAATGGTGGCTCTATGGTAGATGAATGGTGGCTCTATGGTAGATGAATGGTGGCTCTATGGTAGATGAATGGTAGATGAGTGGTGGATGAATGGTGGCTCTATGGTAGATGAATGGTGGATAGTGGATGAATGGTAGATGAATGGTGGATAGTGGATGAATGGTAGATGAATGGTAGATGAATGGTAGCCCTATGGTAGATGAATGGTGGCTCTATGGTAGATGAATGGTGGCTCTATGGTAGATGAATGGTGGCTTTATGGTAGATGAATGGTGGCTCTATGTTAGATGAATGGTGGCTCTAGGGTAGATGAATAGTAGATGAGTGGTGGATGAATGGTAGATGAATGATGGCTCTATGGTAGATGAATGGTGGCTCTATGGTAGATGAATGGTGGCTCTATAATAGATGAATGGTAGATGAGTGGTAGATGAATGGTGTCTCTATGGTAGATGAATGGTGGCACTATGGTAGATGAATGGTAGATGAGTGGAGGATGAATGGTGGCTCTATGGTAGATGAATGGTGGATAGTGGATGAATGGTAGATGAATGGTAGATGAATGGTGGATAGTGGATGAATGGTAGATGAATGGTAGATGAATGGTAGCCCTATGGTAGATGAATGGTGGCTCTATGGTAGATGAATGGTGGCTCTATGGTAGATGAATGGTGGCTTTATGGTAGATGAATGGTGGCTCTATGGTAGATGAATGGTGGCTCTATGTTAGATGAATGGTGGCTCTAGGGTAGATGAATGGTGGCTCGATGGTAGATGAATGGTAGATGAGTGGTGGATGAATGGTGGCTCTATGGTAGATGAATGGTGGCTCTATGGTAGATAAATGGTGGCTCTTTGGTAGATGAATATTGGATGAATGGTAGATGAATGGTAGCCCTATGGTAGCCCTATGGTAGATGAATGGTGGCTCTATGGTAGATGAATGGTGGCTCTATGGTAGATGAATGGTGGCTCTATGGTAGATGAATGGCGGCTCTATGGTAGATGAATGGCGACTCTATGGAAGATGAATGGCGACTCTATGGTAGATGAATGATGGCTCTATGGTAGATGAATGGTGGCTCTATGGTAGGAGAATTGTGGCTCTATGGTAGATATGTATGGTGGCTCTAAGGTAGATGAATGGTGGCTCTATGGTAGATGAATGGTGGCTCTATGGTAGATGAATGGTAGATGAGTGGTGGATGAATGGTAGATGAATGGTAGTTTCATGGTAGATGAAATGTGGCCCTATGATAGATGAATGGTGGCTTTATGGTAGATGAATGGTGGCTCTATGGTAGATGAGTGGTGGATGAATGGTAGATGAATGGCAGCTCTATGGTAGATGAATGTTGGCTCTATGGTAGATGAATGGTGGCTCTATGGTAGATGAATGGTGGCTCTATGGTAGATGAATGGTGGCTCTATGGTAGATGAATGGTAGATGAGTGGTGGATGAATGGTAGATGAATGGTAGCTTCATGGTGGCTCTATGTTAGATGAATGGTGGCTCTATGGTAGATGAATGGTGGCTCTATGGTAGATGAATGGTAGATGAGTGGTGGATGAATGGTAGATGAATGGTAGCCCAATGGTAGATGAATGGTCGCTCTATGGTAGATGAATGGTGGCTCTATGGTAGGATGAATGGTAGATGAGTGGTGGATGAATGGTAGATGAATGGTAGCCCAATGGTAGATGAATGGTGGCTCTATGGTAGATGAATGGTGGCTCTATGGTAGATGAATGGTGGCTCTATGGTAAATGAATGGTGGCTCTATGGTAGATGAATGGTGGCTCTATGGTAAATGAATGGTGGCTCTATAGTAGATGAATGGTAGATGAGTAGTGGATGAATGGTGGCTCTATGGTAGATAAATGGCGGCTCTATGGTAGATGAATGGTGGCTCTATGGTAGATGAATGGTGGCTCTATGGTAGATGAATGGTGGCTCTATGGTAGATGAATGGTAGATGAGTTGTGGATGAATGGTGGTTCTATGGTAGATGAATGGCGGCTCTATGGTAGATGAATGGTGGCTCTATGGTAGATGAATGGTGGCTCTATGGTAGATGAATGGTGGCTCTATGGTAGATGAATGGTAGATGAGTGGTTGATGAATGGTAGATGAACGGTAGCCTTATGGTAGATGAATGGTGGCTCTATAGTAGATGAATGGTGGCTCTATGGTAGATGATTGGTGGCTCTATGGTAGATGAATGGTGGCTCTATGGTAGATGAATGGTAGATGAGTGGTGGATGAATGGTGGTTCTATGGTAGATGAATGGCGGCTCTATGGTAGATGAATGGTGGCTCTATGGTAGATGAATGGTAGATGAGTGGTTGATGAATGGTAGATGAATGGTAGCCTTATGGTAGATGAATGGTGGCTCTATAGTAGATGAATGGTGGCTCTATGGTAGATGATTGGCGGCTCTATGGTAGATGAATGTTGGCTCTATGGTAGATGAATGGTAGATGAGTGGTGGATGAATGGTGGTTCTATGGTAGATGAATGGCGGCTCTATGGTAGATGAATGGTGGCTCTATGGTATATGAATGGTGGCTCTATGGTAGATGAATAGTGGCTCTATGGTAGATGAATGATAGATGAGTGGTTGATGAATGGTAGATGAATGGTAGCCTTATGGTAGATGAATGGTGGCTCTATAGTAGATGAATGGTGGCTCTATGGTAGATGAATGGTGGCTCTATGGTAGATGAATGGTGGCTCTAAGGTAGATGAATGGTAGATGAGTGGTGGATGAATGGTAGATGAATGGTAGCCCTATGGTAGATGAATGGTGGCTCTATGGTTGATGAATTGTGGCTCTATGGTAGATGAATGGTGGCTCTATGGTAGATGAATGGTGGCTCTATGGTAGATGAATGGTAGATGAGTGGTGGATGAATGGTGGTTCTATGGTAGATGAATGGCGGCTCTATGGTAGATGAATGGTGGCTCTATGGTAGATGAATGGTGGCTCTATGGTAGATGAATGGTGGCTCTATGGTAGATGAATGGTAGATGAGTGGTTGATGAATGGTAGATGAATGGTAGCCTTATGGTAGATGAATGGTGGCTCTATAGTAGATGAATGGTGGCTCTATGGTAAATGATTGGTGGCTCTATGGTAGATGAATGGTGGCTCTAAGGTAGTTGAATGGTAGATGAGTGGTGGATGAATGGTAGATGAATGATAGCCCTATGGTAGATGAATGGTGGCTCTATGGTTGATGAATGGTGGCTCTATGGTAGATGAATGGTGGCTCTATGGTAGATGAATGTTGGCTCTATGGTAGATGAATGGTGGCTCTATGGTAGATGAATGGTGGCTCTATGGTAGATAAATGGTGGCTCTGTGGTAGATGAATAGTGGATGAATGGTAGATGAATGGTAGCCCTATGGTAGCCTTATGGTAGATGAATGGTGGCTCTATGGTAGATGAATGGTGGCTCTATGGTAGATGAATGGTGGCTCTATGGTAGATGAATGGCGGCTCTATGGTAGATGAATGGCGACTCTATGGAAGATGAATGGCGACTCTATGGTAGATGAATGATGGCTCTATGGTAGATGAATGGTGGCTCTATGGTAGATGAATGGTGGCTCTATGGTAGATGAATGGTGGCTCTATGGTAGATGAATGGTGGCTCTATGGTAGATGAATGGTGGCTCTATGGTAGGAAAATTGTGGCTCTATGGTAGATATGTATGGTGGCTCTATGGTAGATGAATGGTGGCTCTATGGTAGATGAATGGTGGCTCTATGGTAGATGAATGGTAGATGAGTGGTGGATGAATGGTAGATGAATGGTAGTTTCATGGTAGATGAAATGTGGCCCTATGATAGATGAATGGTGGCTTCATGGTAGATGAATGGTGGCTCTATGGTAGATGAGTGGTGGATGAATGATAGATGAATGGCAGCTCTATGGTAGATGAATGTTGGCTCTATGGTAGATGAATGGTGGCTCTATGGTAGATGAATGGTGGCTCTATGGTAGATGAATGGTGGTTCTATGGTAGATGAATGGTAGATGAGTGGTGGATGAATGGTAGATGAATGGTAGCTTCATGGTGGCTCTATGTTAGATGAATGGTGGCTCTATGGTAGATGAATGGTGGCTCCATGGTAGATGAATGGTAGATGAGTGGTGGATGAATGGTAGATGAATGGTAGCCCAATGGTAGATGAATGGTGGCTCTATGGTAGATGAATGGTGGCTCTATGGTAGGATGAATGGTAGATGAGTGGTGAATGAATGGTAGATGAATGGTAGCCCAATGGTAGATGAATGGTGGCTCTATGGTAGATGAATGGTGGCTCTATGGTAGATGAATGGTGGCTCTATGGTAAATGAATGGTGGCTCTATGGTAGATGAATGGTGGCTCTATGGTAAATGAATGGTGGCTCTATAGTAGATGAATGGTAGATGAGTAGTGGATGAATGGTGGCTCTATGGTAGATAAATGGCGGCTCTATGGTAGATGAATGGTGGCTCTATGGTAGATGAATGGTGGCTCTATGGTAGATGAATGGTGGCTCTATGGTAGATGAATGGTGGCTCTATGGTAGATGAATGGTGGCTCTAGGGTAGATGAATAGTAGATGAGTGGTGGATGAATGGTAGATGAATGGTAGCCCTATGGTAGATGAATGATGGCTCTATGGTAGATGAATGGTGGCTCTATGGTAGATGAATGGTGGCTCTATGGTAGATGAATGGTAGATGAGTGGTAGATGAATGGTGGCTCTATGGTAGATGAATGGTGGCTCTATGGTAGATGAATGGTAGATGAGTGGTGGATGAATGGTAGATGAATGGTAGCCCTATGGTAGATGAATGGTGGCTCTATGGTAGATGAATGGTGGCTCTATGGTAGAAGAATGGTGGCTCTATGGTAGATGAATGGTGGCTCTATGGTAGATGAATGGTAGATGAGTGGTGGATGAATGGTGGCTCTATGGTAGATGAATGGTGGATAGTGGATGAATGGTAGATGAATGGTGGATAGTGGATGAATGGTAGATGAATGGTAGATGAATGGTAGCCCTATGGTAGATGAATGGTGGCTCTATGGTAGATGAATGGTGGCTCTATGGTAGATGAATGGTGGCTTTATGGTAGATGAATGGTGGCTCTATGTTAGATGAATGGTGGCTCTAGGGTAGATGAATAGTAGATGAGTGGTGGATGAATGGTAGATGAATGATGGCTCTATGGTAGATGAATGGTGGCTCTATGGTAGATGAATGGTGGCTCTATAATAGATGAATGGTAGATGAGTGGTAGATGAATGGTGTCTCTATGGTAGATGAATGGTGGCACTATGGTAGATGAATGGTAGATGAGTGGTAGATGAATGGTGGCTCTATGGTAGATGAATGGTGGCTCTATGGTAGATGAATGGTGGCTCTATGGTAGATGAATGGTAGATGAGTGGTTGATGAATGGTAGATGAATGGTAGCCTTATGGTAGATGAATGGTGGCTCTATAGTAGATGAATGGTGGCTCTATGGTAAATGATTGGTGGCTCTATGGTAGATGAATGGTGGCTCTAAGGTAGTTGAATGGTAGATGAGTGGTGGATGAATGGTAGATGAATGATAGCCCTATGGTAGATGAATGGTGGCTCTATGGTTGATGAATGGTGGCTCTATGGTAGATGAATGGTGGCTCTATGGTAGATGAATGTTGGCTCTATGGTAGATGAATGGTGGCTCTATGGTAGATGAATGGTGGCTCTATGGTAGATAAATGGTGGCTCTGTGGTAGATGAATAGTGGATGAATGGTAGATGAATGGTAGCCCTATGGTAGCCTTATGGTAGATGAATGGTGGCTCTATGGTAGATGAATGGTGGCTCTATGGTAGATGAATGGTGGCTCTATGGTAGATGAATGGCGGCTCTATGGTAGATGAATGGCGACTCTATGGAAGATGAATGGCGACTCTATGGTAGATGAATGATGGCTCTATGGTAGATGAATGGTGGCTCTATGGTAGATGAATGGTGGCTCTATGGTAGATGAATGGTGGCTCTATGGTAGATGAATGGTGGCTCTATGGTAGATGAATGGTGGCTCTATGGTAGGAAAATTGTGGCTCTATGGTAGATATGTATGGTGGCTCTATGGTAGATGAATGGTGGCTCTATGGTAGATGAATGGTGGCTCTATGGTAGATGAATGGTAGATGAGTGGTGGATGAATGGTAGATGAATGGTAGTTTCATGGTAGATGAAATGTGGCCCTATGATAGATGAATGGTGGCTTCATGGTAGATGAATGGTGGCTCTATGGTAGATGAGTGGTGGATGAATGGCAGATGAATGGCAGCTCTATGGTAGATGAATGTTGGCTCTATGGTAGATGAATGGTGGCTCTATGGTAGATGAATGGTGGCTCTATGGTAGATGAATGGTGGTTCTATGGTAGATGAATGGTAGATGAGTGGTGGATGAATGGTAGATGAATGGTAGCTTCATGGTGGCTCTATGTTAGATGAATGGTGGCTCTATGGTAGATGAATGGTGGCTCCATGGTAGATGAATGGTAGATGAGTGGTGGATGAATGGTAGATGAATGGTAGCCCAATGGTAGATGAATGGTGGTTCTATGGTAGATGAATGGTGGCTCTATGGTAGGATGAATGGTAGATGAGTGGTGAATGAATGGTAGATGAATGGTAGCCCAATGGTAGATGAATGGTGGCTCTATGGTAGATGAATGGTGGCTCTATGGTAGATGAATGGTGGCTCTATGGTAAATGAATGGTGGCTCTATGGTAGATGAATGGTGGCTCTATGGTAAATGAATGGTGGCTCTATAGTAGATGAATGGTAGATGAGTAGTGGATGAATGGTGGCTCTATGGTAGATAAATGGCGGCTCTATGGTAGATGAATGGTGGCTCTATGGTAGATGAATGGTGGCTCTATGGTAGATGAATGGTGGCTCTATGGTAGATGAATGGTGGCTCTATGGTAGATGAATGGTGGCTCTAGGGTAGATGAATAGTAGATGAGTGGTGGATGAATGGTAGATGAATGGTAGCCCTATGGTAGATGAATGATGGCTCTATGGTAGATGAATGGTGGCTCTATGGTAGATGAATGGTGGCTCTATGGTAGATGAATGGTAGATGAGTGGTAGATGAATGGTGGCTCTATGGTAGATGAATGGTGGCTCTATGGTAGATGAATGGTAGATGAGTGGTGGATGAATGGTAGATGAATGGTAGCCCTATGGTAGATGAATGGTGGCTCTATGGTAGATGAATGGTGGCTCTATGGTAGAAGAATGGTGGCTCTATGGTAGATGAATGGTGGCTCTATGGTAGATGAATGGTAGATGAGTGGTGGATGAATGGTGGCTCTATGGTAGATGAATGGTGGATAGTGGATGAATGGTAGATGAATGGTGGATAGTGGATGAATGGTAGATGAATGGTAGATGAATGGTAGCCCTATGGTAGATGAATGGTGGCTCTATGGTAGATGAATGGTGGCTCTATGGTAGATGAATGGTGGCTTTATGGTAGATGAATGGTGGCTCTATGTTAGATGAATGGTGGCTCTAGGGTAGATGAATAGTAGATGAGTGGTGGATGAATGGTAGATGAATGATGGCTCTATGGTAGATGAATGGTGGCTCTATGGTAGATGAATGGTGGCTCTATAATAGATGAATGGTAGATGAGTGGTAGATGAATGGTGTCTCTATGGTAGATGAATGGTGGCACTATGGTAGATGAATGGTAGATGAGTGGTGGATGAATGGTGGCTCTATGGTAGATGAATGGTGGATAGTGGATGAATGGTAGATGAATGGTAGATGAATGGTGGATAGTGGATGAATGGTAGATGAATGGTAGATGAATGGTAGCCCTATGGTAGATGAATGGTGGCTCTATGGTAGATGAATGGTGGCTCTATGGTAGATGAATGGTGGCTTTATGGTAGATGAATGGTGGCTCTATGGTAGATGAATGGTGGCTCTATGTTAGATGAATGGTGGCTCTAGGGTAGATGAATGGTGGCTCGATGGTAGATGAATGGTAGATGAGTGGTGGATGAATGGTGGCTCTATGGTAGATGAATGGTGGCTCTATGGTAGATAAATGGTGGCTCTTTGGTAGATGAATAGTGGATGAATGGTAGATGAATGGTAGCCCTATGGTAGCCCT
Organism: Strongylocentrotus droebachiensis; assembly: GCA_035222895.1. Taxonomy (NCBI): domain Eukaryota; kingdom Metazoa; phylum Echinodermata; class Echinoidea; order Camarodonta; family Strongylocentrotidae; genus Strongylocentrotus; species Strongylocentrotus droebachiensis. The sequence goes on along the minus strand of JAVYIG010012515.1, from coordinate 39,403 downwards.
ATGGTAGATGAATGGTGGCTCTATGGTAGATGAATGGTGGCTCTATGGTAGATGAATGGTGGCTCTATGGTAGATGAATGGCGGCTCTATGGTAGATGAATGGCGACTCTATGGAAGATGAATGGCGACTCTATGGTAGATGAATGATGGCTCTATGGTAGATGAATGGTGGCTCTATGGTAGGAGAATTGTGGCTCTATGGTAGATATGTATGGTGGCTCTATGGTAGATGAATGGTGGCTCTATGGTAGATGAATGGTGGCTCTATGGTAGATGAATGGTAGATGAGTGGTGGATGAATGGTAGATGAATGGTAGTTTCATGGTAGATGAAATGTGGCCCTATGATAGATGAATGGTGGCTTTATGGTAGATGAATGGTGGCTCTATGGTAGATGAGTGGTGGATGAATGGTAGATGAATGGCAGCTCTATGGTAGATGAATGTTGGCTCTATGGTAGATGAATGGTGGCTCTATGGTAGATGAATGGTGGCTCTATGGTAGATGAATGGTGGCTCTATGGTAGATGAATGGTAGATGAGTGGTGGATGAATGGTAGATGAATGGTAGCTTCATGGTGGCTCTATGTTAGATGAATGGTGGCTCTATGGTAGATGAATGTTGGCTCTATGGTAGATGAATGGTAGATGAGTGGTGGATAAATGGTAGATGAATGGTAGCCCAATGGTAGATGAATGGTCGCTCTATGGTAGATGAATGGTGGCTCTATGGTAGGATGAATGGTAGATGAGTGGTGGATGAATGGTAGATGAATGGTAGCCCAATGGTAGATGAATGGTGGCTCTATGGTAGATGAATGGTGGCTCTATGGTAGATGAATGGTGGCTCTATGGTAAATGAATGGTGGCTCTATGGTATATGAATGGTGGCTCTATGGTAAATGAATGGTGGCTCTATAGTAGATGAATGGTAGATGAGTAGTGGATGAATGGTGGCTCTATGGTAGATAAATGGCGGCTCTATGGTAGATGAATGGTGGCTCTATGGTAGATGAATGGTGGCTCTATGGTAGATGAATGGTGGCTCTATGGTAGATGAATGGTAGATGAGTGGTGGATGAATGGTGGTTCTATGGTAGATGAATGGCGGCTCTATGGTAGATGAATGGTGGCTCTATGGTAGATGAATGGTGGCTCTATGGTAGATGAATGGTGGCTCTATGGTAGATGAATGGTAGATGAGTGGTTGATGAATGGTAGATGAACGGTAGCCTTATGGTAGATGAATGGTGGCTCTATAGTAGATGAATGGTGGCTCTATGGTAGATGATTGGTGGCTCTATGGTAGATGAATGGTGGCTCTATGGTAGATGAATGGTAGATGAGTGGTGGATGAATGGTGGTTCTATGGTAGATGAATGGCGGCTCTATGGTAGATGAATGGTGGCTCTATGGTAGATGAATGGTAGATGAGTGGTTGATGAATGGTAGATGAATGGTAGCCTTATGGTAGATGAATGGTGGCTCTATAGTAGATGAATGGTGGCTCTATGGTAGATGATTGGCGGCTCTATGGTAGATGAATGTTGGCTCTATGGTAGATGAATGGTAGATGAGTGGTGGATGAATGGTGGTTCTATGGTAGATGAATGGCGGCTCTATGGTAGATGAATGGTGGCTCTATGGTATATGAATGGTGGCTCTATGGTAGATGAATAGTGGCTCTATGGTAGATGAATGATAGATGAGTGGTTGATGAATGGTAGATGAATGGTAGCCTTATGGTAGATGAATGGTGGCTCTATAGTAGATGAATGGTGGCTCTATGGTAGATGAATGGTGGCTCTATGGTAGATGAATGGTGGCTCTAAGGTAGATGAATGGTAGATGAGTGGTGGATGAATGGTAGATGAATGGTAGCCCTATGGTAGATGAATGGTGGCTCTATGGTTGATGAATTGTGGCTCTATGGTAGATGAATGGTGGCTCTATGGTAGATGAATGGTGGCTCTATGGTAGATGAATGGTAGATGAGTGGTGGATGAATGGTGGTTCTATGGTAGATGAATGGCGGCTCTATGGTAGATGAATGGTGGCTCTATGGTAGATGAATGGTGGCTCTATGGTAGATGAATGGTGGCTCTATGGTAGATGAATGGTAGATGAGTGGTTGATGAATGGTAGATGAATGGTAGCCTTATGGTAGATGAATGGTGGCTCTATAGTAGATGAATGGTGGCTCTATGGTAAATGATTGGTGGCTCTATGGTAGATGAATGGTGGCTCTAAGGTAGTTGAATGGTAGATGAGTGGTGGATGAATGGTAGATGAATGATAGCCCTATGGTAGATGAATGGTGGCTCTATGGTTGATGAATGGTGGCTCTATGGTAGATGAATGGTGGCTCTATGGTAGATGAATGTTGGCTCTATGGTAGATGAATGGTGGCTCTATGGTAGATGAATGGTGGCTCTATGGTAGATAAATGGTGGCTCTGTGGTAGATGAATAGTGGATGAATGGTAGATGAATGGTAGCCCTATGGTAGCCTTATGGTAGATGAATGGTGGCTCTATGGTAGATGAATGGTGGCTCTATGGTAGATGAATGGTGGCTCTATGGTAGATGAATGGCGGCTCTATGGTAGATGAATGGCGACTCTATGGAAGATGAATGGCGACTCTATGGTAGATGAATGATGGCTCTATGGTAGATGAATGGTGGCTCTATGGTAGATGAATGGTGGCTCTATGGTAGATGAATGGTGGCTCTATGGTAGATGAATGGTGGCTCTATGGTAGATGAATGGTGGCTCTATGGTAGGAAAATTGTGGCTCTATGGTAGATATGTATGGTGGCTCTATGGTAGATGAATGGTGGCTCTATGGTAGATGAATGGTGGCTCTATGGTAGATGAATGGTAGATGAGTGGTGGATGAATGGTAGATGAATGGTGGCTCTATGGTAGATGAATGGTGGCTCTATGGTAGATGAATGGTAGATGAGTGGTGGCTCTATGGTAGATGAATGGTGGCTCTATGGTAGATGAATGGTGGCTCTATGGTAGATGAATGGTAGATGAGTGGTGGATGAATGGTAGATGAAATGTGGCCCTATGATAAATGAATGGTGGCTTCATGGTAGATGAATGGTGGCTCTATGGTAGATGAGTGGTGGATGAATGGTAGATGAATGGCAGCTCTATGGTAGATGAATGTTGGCTCTATGGTAGATGAATGGTGGCTCTATGGTAGATGAATGGTGGCTCTATGGTAGATGAATGGTGGTTCTATGGTAGATGAATGGTAGATGAGTGGTGGATGAATGGTAGATGAATGGTAGCTTCATGGTGGCTCTATGTTAGATGAATGGTGGCTCTATGGTAGATGAATGGTGGCTCCATGGTAGATGAATGGTAGATGAGTGGTGGATGAATGGTAGATGAATGGTAGCCCAATGGTAGATGAATGGTGGCTCTATGGTAGATGAATGGTGGCTCTATGGTAGGATGAATGGTAGATGAGTGGTGGATGAATGGTAGATGAATGGTAGCCCAATGGTAGATGAATGGTGGCTCTATGGTAGATGAATGGTGGCTCTATGGTAGATGAATGGTGGCTCTATGGTAAATGAATGGTGGCTCTATGGTAGATGAATGGTGGCTCTATGGTAAATGAATGGTGGCTCTATAGTAGATGAATGGTAGATGAGTAGTGGATGAATGGTGGCTCTATGGTAGATAAATGGCGGCTCTATGGTAGATGAATGGTGGCTCTATGGTAGATGAATGGTGGCTCTATGGTAGATGAATGGTGGCTCTATGGTAGATGAATGGTAGATGAGTGGTGGATGAATGGTGGCTCTATGGTAGATGAATGGTGGCTCTATGGTAGATGAATGGTAGATGAATGGTAGCCTTATGGTAGATGAATGGTGGCTCTATAGTAGATGAATGGTGGCTCTATGGTAAATGATTGGTTGCTCTATGGTAGATGAATGGTGGCTCTAAGGTAGTTGAATGGTAGATGAGTGGTTGATGAATGGTAGATGAACGGTAGCCTTATGGTAGATGAATGGTGGCTCTATAGTAGATGAATGGTGGCTCTATGGTAGATGATTGGTGGCTCTATGGTAGATGAATGGTGGCTCTATGGTAGATGAATGGTAGATGAGTGGTGGATGAATGGTGGTTCTATGGTAGATGAATGGCGGCTCTATGGTAGATGAATGGTGGCTCTATGGTAGATGAATGGTAGATGAGTGGTTGATGAATGGTAGATGAATGGTAGCCTTATGGTAGATGAATGGTGGCTCTATAGTAGATGAATGGTGGCTCTATGGTAGATGATTGGCGGCTCTATGGTAGATGAATGTTGGCTCTATGGTAGATGAATGGTAGATGAGTGGTGGATGAATGGTGGTTCTATGGTAGATGAATGGCGGCTCTATGGTAGATGAATGGTGGCACTATGGTAGATGAATGGTAGATGAGTGGAGGATGAATGGTGGCTCTATGGTAGATGAATGGTGGATAGTGGATGAATGGTAGATGAATGGTAGATGAATGGTGGATAGTGGATGAATGGTAGATGAATGGTAGATGAATGGTAGCCCTATGGTAGATGAATGGTGGCTCTATGGTAGATGAATGGTGGCTCTATGGTAGATGAATGGTGGCTTTATGGTAGATGAATGGTGGCTCTATGGTAGATGAATGGTGGCTCTATGTTAGATGAATGGTGGCTCTAGGGTAGATGAATGGTGGCTCGATGGTAGATGAATGGTAGATGAGTGGTGGATGAATGGTGGCTCTATGGTAGATGAATGGTGGCTCTATGGTAGATAAATGGTGGCTCTTTGGTAGATGAATAGTGGATGAATGGTAGATGAATGGTAGCCCTATGGTAGCCCTATGGTAGATGAATGGTGGCTCTATGGTAGATGAATGGTGGCTCTATGGTAGATGAATGGTGGCTCTATGGTAGATGAATGGCGGCTCTATGGTAGATGAATGGCGACTCTATGGAAGATGAATGGCGACTCTATGGTAGATGAATGATGGCTCTATGGTAGATGAATGGTGGCTCTATGGTAGGAGAATTGTGGCTCTATGGTAGATATGTATGGTGGCTCTATGGTAGATGAATGGTGGCTCTATGGTAGATGAATGGTGGCTCTATGGTAGATGAATGGTAGATGAGTGGTGGATGAATGGTAGATGAATGGTAGTTTCATGGTAGATGAAATGTGGCCCTATGATAGATGAATGGTGGCTTTATGGTAGATGAATGGTGGCTCTATGGTAGATGAGTGGTGGATGAATGGTAGATGAATGGCAGCTCTATGGTAGATGAATGTTGGCTCTATGGTAGATGAATGGTGGCTCTATGGTAGATGAATGGTGGCTCTATGGTAGATGAATGGTGGCTCTATGGTAGATGAATGGTAGATGAGTGGTGGATGAATGGTAGATGAATGGTAGCTTCATGGTGGCTCTATGTTAGATGAATGGTGGCTCTATGGTAGATGAATGGTGGCTCTATGGTAGATGAATGGTAGATAAGTGGTGGATGAATGGTAGATGAATGGTAGCCCAATGGTAGATGAATGGTCGCTCTATGGTAGATGAATGGTGGCTCTATGGTAGGATGAATGGTAGATGAGTGGTGGATGAATGGTAGATGAATGGTAGCCCAATGGTAGATGAATGGTGGCTCTATGGTAGATGAATGGTGGCTCTATGGTAGATGAATGGTGGCTCTATGGTAAATGAATGGTGGCTCTATGGTAGATGAATGGTGGCTCTATGGTAAATGAATGGTGGCTCTATAGTAGATGAATGGTAGATGAGTAGTGGATGAATGGTGGCTCTATGGTAGATAAATGGCGGCTCTATGGTAGATGAATGGTGGCTCTATGGTAGATGAATGGTGGCTCTATGGTAGATGAATGGTGGCTCTATGGTAGATGAATGGTAGATGAGTTGTGGATGAATGGTGGTTCTATGGTAGATGAATGGCGGCTCTATGGTAGATGAATGGTGGCTCTATGGTAGATGAATGGTGGCTCTATGGTAGATGAATGGTGGCTCTATGGTAGATGAATGGTAGATGAGTGGTTGATGAATGGTAGATGAACGGTAGCCTTATGGTAGATGAATGGTGGCTCTATAGTAGATGAATGGTGGCTCTATGGTAGATGATTGGTGGCTCTATGGTAGATGAATGGTGGCTCTATGGTAGATGAATGGTAGATGAGTGGTGGATGAATGGTGGTTCTATGGTAGATGAATGGCGGCTCTATGGTAGATGAATGGTGGCTCTATGGTAGATGAATGGTAGATGAGTGGTTGATGAATGGTAGATGAATGGTAGCCTTATGGTAGATGAATGGTGGCTCTATAGTAGATGAATGGTGGCTCTATGGTAGATGATTGGCGGCTCTATGGTAGATGAATGTTGGCTCTATGGTAGATGAATGGTAGATGAGTGGTGGATGAATGGTGGTTCTATGGTAGATGAATGGCGGCTCTATGGTAGATGAATGGTGGCTCTATGGTATATGAATGGTGGCTCTATGGTAGATGAATAGTGGCTCTATGGTAGATGAATGATAGATGAGTGGTTGATGAATGGTAGATGAATGGTAGCCTTATGGTAGATGAATGGTGGCTCTATAGTAGATGAATGGTGGCTCTATGGTAGATGAATGGTGGCTCTATGGTAGATGAATGGTGGCTCTAAGGTAGATGAATGGTAGATGAGTGGTGGATGAATGGTAGATGAATGGTAGCCCTATGGTAGATGAATGGTGGCTCTATGGTTGATGAATTGTGGCTCTATGGTAGATGAATGGTGGCTCTATGGTAGATGAATGGTGGCTCTATGGTAGATGAATGGTAGATGAGTGGTGGATGAATGGTGGTTCTATGGTAGATGAATGGCGGCTCTATGGTAGATGAATGGTGGCTCTATGGTAGATGAATGGTGGCTCTATGGTAGATGAATGGTGGCTCTATGGTAGATGAATGGTAGATGAGTGGTTGATGAATGGTAGATGAATGGTAGCCTTATGGTAGATGAATGGTGGCTCTATAGTAGATGAATGGTGGCTCTATGGTAAATGATTGGTGGCTCTGTGGTAGATGAATGGTGGCTCTAAGGTAGTTGAATGGTAGATGAGTGGTGGATGAATGGTAGATGAATGATAGCCCTATGGTAGATGAATGGTGGCTCTATGGTTGATGAATGGTGGCTCTATGGTAGATGAATGGTGGCTCTATGGTAGATGAATGTTGGCTCTATGGTAGATGAATGGTGGCTCTATGGTAGATGAATGGTGGCTCTATGGTAGATAAATGGTGGCTCTGTGGTAGATGAATAGTGGATGAATGGTAGATGAATGGTAGCCCTATGGTAGCCTTATGGTAGATGAATGGTGGCTCTATGGTAGATGAATGGTGGCTCTATGGTAGATGAATGGTGGCTCTATGGTAGATGAATGGCGGCTCTATGGTAGATGAATGGCGACTCTATGGAAGATGAATGGCGACTCTATGGTAGATGAATGATGGCTCTATGGTAGATGAATGGTGGCTCTATGGTAGATGAATGGTGGCTCTATGGTAGATGAATGGTGGCTCTATGGTAGATGAATGGTGGCTCTATGGTAGATGAATGGTGGCTCTATGGTAGGAAAATTGTGGCTCTATGGTAGATATGTATGGTGGCTCTATGGTAGATGAATGGTGGCTCTATGGTAGATGAATGGTGGCTCTATGGTAGATGAATGGTAGATGAGTGGTGGATGAATGGTAGATGAATGGTAGTTTCATGGTAGATGAAATGTGGCCCTATGATAGATGAATGGTGGCTTCATGGTAGATGAATGGTGGCTCTATGGTAGATGAGTGGTGGATGAATGGTAGATGAATGGCAGCTCTATGGTAGATGAATGTTGGCTCTATGGTAGATGAATGGTGGCTCTATGGTAGATGAATGGTGGCTCTATGGTAGATGAATGGTGGTTCTATGGTAGATGAATGGTAGATGAGTGGTGGATGAATGGTAGATGAATGGTAGCTTCATGGTGGCTCTATGTTAGATGAATGGTGGCTCTATGGTAGATGAATGGTGGCTCCATGGTAGATGAATGGTAGATGAGTGGTGGATGAATGGTAGATGAATGGTAGCCCAATGGTAGATGAATGGTGGCTCTATGGTAGATGAATGGTGGCTCTATGGTAGGATGAATGGTAGATGAGTGGTGGATGAATGGTAGATGAATGGTAGCCCAATGGTAGATGAATGGTGGCTCTATGGTAGATGAATGGTGGCTCTATGGTAGATGAATATTGGCTCTATGGTAAATGAATGGTGGCTCTATGGTAGATGAATGGTGGCTCTATGGTAAATGAATGGTGGCTCTATAGTAGATGAATGGTAGATGAGTAGTGGATGAATGGTGGCTCTATGGTAGATAAATGGCGGCTCTATGGTAGATGAATGGTGGCTCTATGGTAGATGAATGGTGGCTCTATGGTAGATGAATGGTGGCTCTATGGTAGATGAATGGTGGCTCTATGGTAGATGAATGGTGGCTCTAGGGTAGATGAATAGTAGATGAGTGGTGGATGAATGGTAGATGAATGGTAGCCCTATGGTAGATGAATGATGGCTCTATGGTAGATGAATGGTGGCTCTATAGTAGATGAATGGTGGCTCTATGGTAGATGAATGGTAGATGAGTGGTAGATGAATGGTGGCTCTATGGTAGATGAATGGTGGCTCTATGGTAGATGAATGGTAGATGAGTGGTGGATGAATGGTAGATGAATGGTAGCCCTATGGTAGATGAATGGTGGCTCTATGGTAGATGAATGGTGGCTCTATGGTAGATGAATGGTGGCTCTATGGTAGATGAATGGTGGCTCTATGGTAGATGAATGGTAGATGAGTGGTGGATGAATGGTGGCTCTATGGTAGATGAATGGTGGATAGTGGATGAATGGTAGATGAATGGTGGATAGTGGATGAATGGTAGATGAATGGTAGCCCTATGGTAGATGAATGGTGGCTCTATGGTAGATGAATGGTGGCTCTATGGTAGATGAATGGTGGCTTTATGGTAGATGAATGGTGGCTCTATGTTAGATGAATGGTGGCTCTAGGGTAGATGAATAGTAGATGAGTGGTGGATGAATGGTAGATGAATGATGGCTCTATGGTAGATGAATGGTGGCTCTATGGTAGATGAATGGTGGCTCTATAATAGATGAATGGTAGATGAGTGGTAGATGAATGGTGTCTCTATGGTAGATGAATGGTGGCACTATGGTAGATGAATGGTAGATGAGTGGTGGATGAATGGTGGCTCTATGGTAGATAAATGGTGGATAGTGGATGAATGGTAGATGAATGGTAGATGAATGGTGGATAGTGGATGAATGGTAGATGAATGGTAGATGAATGGTAGCCCTATGGTAGATGAATGGTGGCTCTATGGTAGATGAATGGTGGCTCTATGGTAGATGAATGGTGGCTTTATGGTAGATGAATGGTGGCTCTATGGTAGATGAATGGTGGCTCTATGTTAGATGAATGGTGGCTCTAGGGTAGATGAATGGTGGCTCGATGGTAGATGAATGGTAGATGAGTGGTGGATGAATGGTGGCTCTATGGTAGATGAATGGTGGCTCTATGGTAGATAAATGGTGGCTCTTTGGTAGATGAATAGTGGATGAATGGTAGATGAATGGTAGCCCTATGGTAGCCCTATGGTAGATGAATGGTGGCTCTATGGTAGATGAATGGTGGCTCTATGGTAGATGAATGGTGGCTCTATGGTAGATGAATGGCGGCTCTATGGTAGATGAATGGCGACTCTATGGAAGATGAATGGCGACTCTATGGTAGATGAATGATGGCTCTATGGTAGATGAATGGTGGCTCTATGGTAGGAGAATTGTGGCTCTATGGTAGATATGTATGGTGGCTCTATGGTAGATGAATGGTGGCTCTATGGTAGATGAATGGTGGCTCTATGGTAGATGAATGGTAGATGAGTGGTGGATGAATGGTAGATGAATGGTAGTTTCATGGTAGATGAAATGTGGCCCTATGATAGATGAATGGTGGCTTTATGGTAGATGAATGGTGGCTCTATGGTAGATGAGTGGTGGATGAATGGTAGATGAATGGCAGCTCTATGGTAGATGAATGTTGGCTCTATGGTAGATGAATGGTGGCTCTATGGTAGATGAATGGTGGCTCTATGGTAGATGAATGGTGGCTCTATGGTAGATGAATGGTAGATGAGTGGTGGATGAATGGTAGATGAATGGTAGCTTCATGGTGGCTCTATGTTAGATGAAAGGTGGCTCTATGGTAGATGAATGGTGGCTCTATGGTAGATGAATGGTAGATGAGTGGTGGATGAATGGTAGATGAATGGTAGCCCAATGGTAGATGAATGGTCGCTCTATGGTAGATGAATGGTGGCTCTATGGTAGGATGAATGGTAGATGAGTGGTGGATGAATGGTAGATGAATGGTAGCCCAATGGTAGATGAATGGTGGCTCTATGGTAGATGAATGGTGGCTCTATGGTAGATGAATGGTGGCTCTATGGTAAATGAATGGTGGCTCTATGGTATATGAATGGTGGCTCTATGGTAAATGAATGGTGGCTCTATAGTAGATGAATGGTAGATGAGTAGTGGATGAATGGTGGCTCTATGGTAGATAAATGGCGGCTCTATGGTAGATGAATGGTGGCTCTATGGTAGATGAATGGTGGCTCTATGGTAGATGAATGGTGGCTCTATGGTAGATGAATGGTAGATGAGTGGTGGATGAATGGTGGTTCTATGGTAGATGAATGGCGGCTCTATGGTAGATGAATGGTGGCTCTATGGTAGATGAATGGTGGCTCTATGGTAGATGAATGGTGGCTCTATGGTAGATGAATGGTAGATGAGTGGTTGATGAATGGTAGATGAACGGTAGCCTTATGGTAGATGAATGGTGGCTCTATAGTAGATGAATGGTGGCTCTATGGTAGATGATTGGTGGCTCTATGGTAGATGAATGGTGGCTCTATGGTAGATGAATGGTAGATGAGTGGTGGATGAATGGTGGTTCTATGGTAGATGAATGGCGGCTCTATGGTAGATGAATGGTGGCTCTATGGTAGATGAATGGTAGATGAGTGGTTGATGAATGGTAGATGAATGGTAGCCTTATGGTAGATGAATGGTGGCTCTATAGTAGATGAATGGTGGCTCTATGGTAGATGATTGGCGGCTCTATGGTAGATGAATGTTGGCTCTATGGTAGATGAATGGTAGATGAGTGGTGGATGAATGGTGGTTCTATGGTAGATGAATGGCGGCTCTATGGTAGATGAATGGTGGCTCTATGGTATATGAATGGTGGCTCTATGGTAGATGAATAGTGGCTCTATGGTAGATGAATGATAGATGAGTGGTTGATGAATGGTAGATGAATGGTAGCCTTATGGTAGATGAATGGTGGCTCTATAGTAGATGAATGGTGGCTCTATGGTAGATGAATGGTGGCTCTATGGTAGATGAATGGTGGCTCTAAGGTAGATGAATGGTAGATGAGTGGTGGATGAATGGTAGATGAATGGTAGCCCTATGGTAGATGAATGGTGGCTCTATGGTTGATGAATTGTGGCTCTATGGTAGATGAATGGTGGCTCTATGGTAGATGAATGGTGGCTCTATGGTAGATGAATGGTAGATGAGTGGTGGATGAATGGTGGTTCTATGGTAGATGAATGGCGGCTCTATGGTAGATGAATGGTGGCTCTATGGTAGATGAATGGTGGCTCTATGGTAGATGAATGGTGGCTCTATGGTAGATGAATGGTAGATGAGTGGTTGATGAATGGTAGATGAATGGTAGCCTTATGGTAGATGAATGGTGGCTCTATAGTAGATGAATGGTGGCTCTATGGTAAATGATTGGTGGCTCTATGGTAGATGAATGGTGGCTCTAAGGTAGTTGAATGGTAGATGAGTGGTGGATGAATGGTAGATGAATGATAGCCCTATGGTAGATGAATGGTGGCTCTATGGTTGATGAATGGTGGCTCTATGGTAGATGAATGGTGGCTCTATGGTAGATGAATGTTGGCTCTATGGTAGATGAATGGTGGCTCTATGGTAGATGAATGGTGGCTCTATGGTAGATAAATGGTGGCTCTGTGGTAGATGAATAGTGGATGAATGGTAGATGAATGGTAGCCCTATGGTAGCCTTATGGTAGATGAATGGTGGCTCTATGGTAGATGAATGGTGGCTCTATGGTAGATGAATGGTGGCTCTATGGTAGATGAATGGCGGCTCTATGGTAGATGAATGGCGACTCTATGGAAGATGAATGGCGACTCTATGGTAGATGAATGATGGCTCTATGGTAGATGAATGGTGGCTCTATGGTAGATGAATGGTGGCTCTATGGTAGATGAATGGTGGCTCTATGGTAGATGAATGGTGGCTCTATGGTAGATGAATGGTGGCTCTATGGTAGGAAAATTGTGGCTCTATGGTAGATATGTATGGTGGCTCTATGGTAGATGAAAGGTGGCTCTATGGTAGATGAATGGTGGCTCTATTGTAGATGAATGGTAGATGAGTGGTGGATGAATGGTAGATGAATGGTAGTTTCATGGTAGATGAAATGTGGCCCTATGATAAATGAATGGTGGCTTCATGGTAGATGAATGGTGGCTCTATGGTAGATGAGTGGTGGATGAATGGTAGATGAATGGCAGCTCTATGGTAGATGAATGTTGGCTCTATGGTAGATGAATGGTGGCTCTATGGTAGATGAATGGTGGCTCTATGGTAAATGAATGGTGGCTCTATAGTAGATGAATGGTAGATGAGTAGTGGATGAATGGTGGCTCTATGGTAGATAAATGGCGGCTCTATGGTAGATGAATGGTGGCTCTATGGTAGATGAATGGTGGCTCTATGGTAGATGAATGGTGGCTCTATGGTAGATGAATGGTAGATGAGTGGTGGATGAATGGTGGCTCTATGGTAGATGAATGGTGGCTCTATGGTAGATGAATGGTAGATGAATGGTAGCCTTATGGTAGATGAATGGTGGCTCTATAGTAGATGAATGGTGGCTCTATGGTAAATGATTGGTGGCTCTATGGTAGATGAATGGTGGCTCTAAGGTAGTTGAATGGTAGATGAGTGGTTGATGAATGGTAGATGAACGGTAGCCTTATGGTAGATGAATGGTGGCTCTATAGTAGATGAATGGTGGCTCTATGGTAGATGAATGGTAGATGAGTGGTGGATGAATGGTGGTTCTATGGTAGATGAATGGCGGCTCTATGGTAGATGAATGGTGGCTCTATGGTAGATGAATGGTAGATGAGTGGTTGATGAATGGTAGATGAATGGTAGCCTTATGGTAGATGAATGGTGGCTCTATAGTAGATGAATGGTGGCTCTATGGTAGATGATTGGCGGCTCTATGGTAGATGAATGTTGGCTCTATGGTAGATGAATGGTAGATGAGTGGTGGATTAATGGTGGTTCTATGGTAGATGAATGGCGGCTCTATGGTAGATGAATGGTGGCTCTATGGTATATGAATGGTGGCTCTATGGTAGATGAATAGTGGCTCTATGGTAGATGAATGATAGATGAGTGGTTGATGAATGGTAGATGAATGGTAGCCTTATGGTAGATGAATGGTGGCTCTATAGTAGATGAATGGTGGCTCTATGGTAGATGAATGGTGGCTCTATGGTAGATGAATGGTGGCTCTATGGTAGATGAATGGTGGCTCTATGGTAGATGAATGGTAGATGAGTGGTGGATGAATGGTAGATGAATGGTAGTTTCATGGTAGATGAAATGTGGCCCTATGATAGATGAATGGTGGCTTTATGGTAGATGAATGGTGGCTCTATGGTAGATGAGTGGTGGATGAATGGTAGATGAATGGCAGCTCTATGGTAGATGAATGTTGGCTCTATGGTAGATGAATGGTGGCTCTATGGTAGATGAATGGTGGCTCTATGGTAGATGAATGGTGGCTCTATGGTAGATGAATGGTGGCTCTATGGTAGGAGAATGGTGGCTCTATGGTAGAAATGAATGGTGGGTCTATGTTAGATGAAAGGTAGCTCTATGGTAGATGAATGGTGGCTCTAAGGTAGATGAATGGTAGATGAGTGGTGGATGAATGGTAGATGAATGGTAGCCCTATGGTAGATGAATGGTGGCTCTATGGTTGATGAATGGTGGCTCTATGGTAGATGAATGGTGGCTCTATGGTAGATGAATGGTGGCTCTATGGTAGATGAATGGTAGATGAGTGGTGGATGAATGGTGGTTCTATGGTAGATGAATGGCGGCTCTATGGTAGATGAATGGTGATTCTATGGTAGATGAATGGTGGCTCTATGGTAGATGAATGGTGGCTCTATGGTAGATGAATGGTAGATGAGTGGTTGATGAATGGTAGATGAATGGTAGCCTTATGGTAGATGAATGGTGGCTCTATAGTGGATGAATGGTGGCTCTATGGTAAATGATTGGTGGCTCTATGGTAGATGAATGGTGGCTCTAAGGTAGTTGAATGGTAGATGAGTGGTGGATGAATGGTAGATGAATGATAGCCCTATGGTAGATGAATGGTGGCTCTATGGTTGATGAATGGTGGCTCTATGGTAGATGAATGGTGGCTCTATGGTAGATGAATGTTGGCTCTATGGTAGATGAATGGTGGCTCTATGGTAGATGAATGGTGGCTCTATGGTAGATAAATGGTGGCTCTGTGGTAGATGAATAGTGGATGAATGGTAGATGAATGGTAGCCCTATGGTAGCCTTATGGTAGATGAATGGTGGCTCTATGGTAGATGAATGGTGGCTCTATGGTAGATGAATGGTGGCTCTATGGTAGATGAATGGCGGCTCTATGGTAGATGAATGGCGACTCTATGGAAGATGAATGGCGACTCTATGGTAGATGAATGATGGCTCTATGGTAGATGAATGGTGGCTCTATGGTAGATGAATGGTGGCTCTATGGTAGATGAATGGTGGCTCTATGGTAGATGAATGGTGGCTCTATGGTAGATGAATGGTGGCTCTATGGTAGGAGAATTGTGGCTCTATGGTAGATATGTATGGTGGCTCAATGGTAGATGAATGGTGGCTCTATGGTAGATGAATGGTGGCTCTATGGTAGATGAATTGTAGATGAGTGGTGGATGAATGGTAGATGAATGGTAGTTTCATGGTAGATGAAATGTGGCCCTATGATAGATGAATTGTGGCTTTATGGTAGATGAATGGTGGCTCTATGGTAGATGAGTGGTGGATGAATGGTAGATGAATGGCAGCTCTATGGTAGATGAATGTTGGCTCTATGGTAGATGAATGGTGGCTCTATGGTAGATGAATGGTGGCTCTATGGTAGATGAATGGTGGCTCTATGGTAGATGAATGGTAGATGAGTGGTGGATGAATGGTAGATGAATGGTAGCTTCATGGTGGCTCTATGTTAGATGAATGGTGGCTCTATGGTAGATGAATGGTGGCTCCATGGTAGATGAATGGTAGATGAGTGGTGGATGAATGGTAGATGAATGGTAGCCCAATGGTAGATGAATGGTGGCTCTATGGTAGATGAATGGTGGCTCTATGGTAGGATGAATGGTAGATGAGTGGTGGATGAATGGTAGATGAATGGTAGCCCAATGGTAGATGAATGGTGGCTCTATGGTAGATGAATGGTGGCTCTATGGTAGATGAATGGTGGCTCTATGGTAAATGAATGGTGGCTCTATGGTAGATGAATGGTGGCTCTATGGTAAATGAATGGTGGCTCTATAGTAGATGAATGGTAGATGAGTAGTGGATGAATGGTGGCTCTATGGTAGATAAATGGCGGCTCTATGGTAGATGAATGGTGGCTCTATGGTAGATGAATGGTGGCTCTATGGTAGATGAATGGTGGCTCTATGGTAGATGAATGGTGGCTCTAAGGTAGTTGAATGGTAGATGAGTGGTTGATGAATGGTAGATGAACGGTAGCCTTATGGTAGATGAATGGTGGCTCTATAGTAGATGAATGGTGGCTCTATGGTAGATGATTGGTGGCTCTATGGTAGATGAATGGTGGCTCTATGGTAGATGAATGGTAGATGAGTGGTGGATGAATGGTGGTTCTATGGTAGATGAATGGCGGCTCTATGGTAGATGAATGGTGGCTCTATGGTAGATGAATGGTAGATGAGTGGTTGATGAATGTTAGATGAATGGTAGCCTTATGGTAGATGAATGGTGGCTCTATAGTAGATGAATGGTGGCTCTATGGTAGATGATTGGCGGCTCTATGGTAGATGAATGTTGGCTCTATGGTAGATGAATGGTAGATGAGTGGTGGATGAATGGTGGTTCTATGGTAGATGAATGGCGGCTCTATGGTAGATGAATGGTGGCTCTATGGTATATGAATGGTGGCTCTATGGTAGATGAATAGTGGCTCTATGGTAGATGAATGATAGATGAGTGGTTGATGAATGGTAGATGAATGGTAGCCTTATGGTAGATGAATGGTGGCTCTATAGTAGATGAATGGTGGCTCTATGGTAGATGAATGGTGGCTCTATGGTAGATGAATGGTGGCTCTATGGTAGATGAATGGTGGCTCTATGGTAGATGAATGGTAGATGAGTGGTGGATGAATGGTAGATGAATGGTAGTTTCATGGTAGATGAAATGTGGCCCTATGATAGATGAATGGTGGCTTTATGGTAGATGAATGGTGGCTCTATGGTAGATGAGTGGTGGATGAATGGTAGATGAATGGCAGCTCTATGGTAGATGAATGTTGGCTCTATGGTAGATGAATGGTGGCTCTATGGTAGATGAATGGTGGCTCTATGGTAGATGAATGGTGGCTCTATGGTAGATGAATGGTGGCTCTATGGTAGGAGAATGGTGGCTCTATGGTAGAAATGAATGGTGGGTCTATGTTAGATGAAAGGTAGCTCTATGGTAGATGAATGGTGGCTCTACGGTAGATGAATGGTGGCTCTATGGTAGATGAATGGTAGATGAGTGGTGGATGAATGGTAGATGAATGGTGGATGAATGGTAGCCCTATGGTGGCTGTATGGGAGAGGAATGGTAGCCCTATCGGAGATGAGTGATGGTTCTATGGTAGATGAATGGTGGCTCTATGGTAGATGAATGGTGGCTCTATGGTAGATGAATGGTGGCTCTATGGTAGATGAATGGTGGCTCTATGGTAGGAGAATGGTGGCTCTATGGTAGATATTAATGGTGGGTCTATGTTAGATGAAAGGTAGCTCTATGGTAGATGAATGGTGGCTCTACGGTAGATGAATGGTGGCTCTATGGTAGATGAATGGTAGATGAGTGGTGGATGAATGGTAGATGAATGGTAGCCCTATGGTAGATGAATGATGGCTCTATGGTAGATGAATGGTGGCTCTAAGGTAGATGAATGGTAGCACTATGGTAGATGAATGGTGGCTCTATGGTAGATGAATGGTAGATGAGTGGTGGATGAATGGTGGCTCTATGGTAGATGAATGGTGGATAGTGGATGAATGGTAGATGAATGGTAGATGAATGGTGGATAGTGGATGAATGGTAGATGAATGGTAGATGAATGGTAGCCCTATGGTAGATGAATGGTGGCTCTATGGTAGATGAATGGTGGCTCTATGGTAGATGAATGGTGGCATTATGGTAGATGAATGGTGGCTCTATGGTAGATGAATGGTGGCTCTATGTTAGATGAATGGTGGCTCTAGGGTAGATGAATAGTAGATGAGTGGTGGATGAATGGTAGATGAATGGTAGCCCTATGGTAGATGAATGATGGCTCTATGGTAGATGAATGGTGGCTCTATGGTAGATGAATGGTGGCTCTATGGTAGATGAATGGTAGATGAGTGGTAGATGAATGGTGGCTCTATGGTAGATGAATGGTGGCTCTATGGTAGATGAATGGTAGATGAGTGGTGGATGAATGGTAGATGAATGGTAGCCCTATGGTAGATGAATGGTGGCTCTATGGTAGATGAATGGTGGCTCTATGGTAGATGAATGGTGGCTCTATGGTAGATGAATGGTGGCTCTATGGTAGATGAATGGTAGATGAGTGGTGGATGAATGGTGGCTCTATGGTAGATGAATGGTGGATAGTGGATGAATGGTAGATGAATGGTGGATAGTGGATGAATGGTAGATGAATGGTAGATGAATGGTAGCCCTATGGTAGATGAATGGTGGCTCTATGGTAGATGAATGGTGGCTCTATGGTAGATGAATGGTGGCTCTATGGTAGATGAATGGTGGCTCTATAATAGATGAATGGTAGATGAGTGGTAGATGAATGGTGTCTCTATGGTAGATGAATGGTGGCACTATGGTAGATGAATGGTAGATGAGTGGTGGATGAATGGTGGCTCTATGGTAGATGAATGGTGGATAGTGGATGAATGGTAGATGAATGGTAGATGAATGGTGGATAGTGGATGAATGGTAGATGAATGGTAGATGAATGGTAGCCCTATGGTAGATGAATGGTGGCTCTATGGTAGATGAATGGTGGCTCTATGGTAGATGAATGGTGGCTTTATGGTAGATGAATGGTGGCTCTATGGTAGATGAATGGTGGCTCTATGTTAGATGAATGGTGGCTCTAGGGTAGATGAATGGTGGCTCGATGGTAGATGAATGGTAGATGAGTGGTGGATGAATGGTGGCTCTATGGTAGATGAATGGTGGCTCTATGGTAGATAAATGGTGGCTCTTTGGTAGATGAATAGTGGATGAATGGTAGATGAATGGTAGCCCTATGGTAGCCCTATGGTAGATGAATGGTGGCTCTATGGTAGATGAATGGTGGCTCTATGGTAGATGAATGGTGGCTCTATGGTAGATGAATGGCGGCTCTATGGTAGATGAATGGCGACTCTATGGTAGATGAATGGTAGATGAGTGGTGGATGAATGGTGGCTCTATGGTAGATGAATGGTGGATAGTGGATGAATGGTAGATGAATGGTAGATGAATGGTGGATAGTGGATGAATGGTAGATGAATGGTAGATGAATGGTAGCCCTATGGTAGATGAATGGTGGCTCTATGGTAGATGAATGGTGGCTCTATGGTAGATGAATGGTGGCTCTATGGTAGATGAATGGTGGCTCTATGGTAGATGAATGGTAGATGAGTGGTGGATGAATGGTGGCTCTATGGTAGATGAATGGTGGATAGTGGATGAATGGTAGATGAATGGTAGATGAATGGTAGCCCTATGGTAGATAAATGGTGGCTCTATGGTAGATGAATGGTGGCTCTATGGTAGATGAATGGTGGCTCTATGGTAGATGAATGGTGGCTCTATAATAGATGAATGGTAGATGAGTGGTAGATGAATGGTGTCTCTATGGTAGATGAATGGTGGCACTATGGTAGATGAATGGTAGATGAGTGGTGGATGAATGGTGGCTGTATGGTAGATGAATGGTGGATAGTGGATGAATGGTAGATGAATGGTAGATGAATGGTGGATAGTGGATGAATGGTAGATGAATGGTAGATGAATGGTAGCCCTATGGTAGATGAATGGTGGCTCTATGGTAGATGAATGGTGGCTCTATGGTAGATGAATGGTGGCTTTATGGTAGATGAATGGTGGCTCTATGGTAGATGAATGGTGGCTCTATGTTAGATGAATGGTGGCTCTAGGGTAGATGAATGGTGGCTCGATGGTAGATGAATGGTAGATGAGTGGTGGATGAATGGTGGCTCTATGGTAGATGAATGGTGGCTCTATGGTAGATAAATGGTGGCTCTTTGGTAGATGAATAGTGGATGAATGGTAGATGAATGGTAGCCCTATGGTAGCCCTATGGTAGATGAATGGTGGCTCTATGGTAGATGAATGGTGGCTCTATGGTAGATGAATGGTGGCTCTATGGTAGATGAATGGCGGCTCTATGGTAGATGAATGGCGACTCTATGGTAGATGAATGGTAGATGAGTGGTGGATGAATGGTGGCTCTATGGTAGATGAATGGTGGATAGTGGATGAATGGTAGATGAATGGTAGATGAATGGTGGATAGTGGATGAATGGTAGATGAATGGTAGATGAATGGTAGCCCTATGGTAGATGAATGGTGGCTCTATGGTAGATGAATGGTGGCTCTATGGTAGATGAATGGTGGCATTATGGTAGATGAATGGTGGCTCTATGGTAGATGAATGGTGGCTCTATGTTAGATGAATGGTGGCTCTAGGGTAGATGAATATTAGATGAGTGGTGGATGAATGGTAGATGAATGGTAGCCCTATGGTAGATGAATGATGGCTCTATGGTAGATGAATGGTGGCTCTATGGTAGATGAATGGTGGCTCTATGGTAGATGAATGGTAGATGAGTGGTAGATGAAAGGTGGCTCTATGGTAGATGAATGGTGGCTCTATGGTAGATGAATGGTAGATGAGTGGTGGATGAATGGTAGATG
Organism: Strongylocentrotus droebachiensis; assembly: GCA_035222895.1. Lineage (NCBI taxonomy): Eukaryota > Metazoa > Echinodermata > Echinoidea > Camarodonta > Strongylocentrotidae > Strongylocentrotus > Strongylocentrotus droebachiensis. Next base: position 18,873 of record JAVYIG010012515.1, on the reverse strand, counting down.
AATGGTAGCCCTATGGTAGATGAATGGTGGCTCTATGGTAGATGAATGGTGGCTCTATGGTAGATGAATGGTGGCTCTACGGTAGATGAATGGTGGCTCTATGGTAGATGAATGGTAGATGAGTGGTGGATGAATGGTAGATGAATGGTAGCCCTATGGTAGATGAATGATGGCTCTATGGTAGATGAATGGTGGCTCTAAGGTAGATGAATGGTAGCACTATGGTAGATGAATGGTGGCTCTATGGTAGATGAATGGTAGATGAGTGGTGGATGAATGGTGGCTCTATGGTAGATGAATGGTGGATAGTGGATGAATGGTAGATGAATGGTAGATGAATGGTGGATAGTGGATGAATGGTAGATGAATGGTAGATGAATGGTAGCCCTATGGTAGATGAATGGTGGCTCTATGGTAGATGAATGGTGGCTCTATGGTAGATGAATGGTGGCATTATGGTAGATGAATGGTGGCTCTATGGTAGATGAATGGTGGCTCTATGTTAGATGAATGGTGGCTCTAGGGTAGATGAATAGTAGATGGGTGGTGGATGAATGGTAGATGAATGGTAGCCCTATGGTAGATGAATGATGGCTCTATGGTAGATGAATGGTGGCTCTATGGTAGATGAATGGTGGCTCTATGGTAGATGAATGGTAGATGAGTGGTAGATGAATGGTGGCTCTATGGTAGATGAATGGTGGCTCTATGGTAGATGAATGGTAGATGAGTGGTGGATGAATGGTAGATGAATGGTAGCCCTATGGTAGATGAATGGTGGCTCTATGGTAGATGAATGGTGGCTCTATGGTAGATGAATGGTGGCTCTATGGTAGATGAATGGTGGCTCTATGGTAGATGAATGGTAGATGAGTGGTGGATGAATGGTGGCTCTATGGTAGATGAATGGTGGATAGTGGATGAATGGTAGATGAATGGTGGATAGTGGATGAATGGTAGATGAATGGTAGATGAATGGTAGCCCTATGGTAGATGAATGGTGGCTCTATGGTAGATGAATGGTGGCTCTATGGTAGATGAATGGTGGCTCTATGGTAGATGAATGGTGGCTCTATAATAGATGAATGGTAGATGAGTGGTAGATGAATGGTGTCTCTATGGTAGATGAATGGTGGCACTATGGTAGATGAATGGTAGATGAGTGGTGGATGAATGGTGGCTCTATGGTAGATGAATGGTGGATAGTGGATGAATGGTAGATGAATGGTAGATGAATGGTGGATAGTGGATGAATGGTAGATGAATGGTAGATGAATGGTAGCCCTATGGTAGATGAATGGTGGCTCTATGGTAGATGAATGGTGGCTCTATGGTAGATGAATGGTGGCTTTATGGTAGATGAATGGTGGCTCTATGGTAGATGAATGGTGGCTCTATGTTAGATGAATGGTGGCTCTAGGGTAGATGAATGGTGGCTCGATGGTAGATGAATGGTAGATGAGTGGTGGATGAATGGTGGCTCTATGGTAGATGAATGGTGGCTCTATGGTAGATAAATGGTGGCTCTTTGGTAGATGAATAGTGGATGAATGGTAGATGAATGGTAGCCCTATGGTAGCCCTATGGTAGATGAATGGTGGCTCTATGGTAGATGAATGGTGGCTCTATGGTAGATGAATGGTGGCTCTATGGTAGATGAATGGCGGCTCTATGGTAGATGAATGGCGACTCTATGGTAGATGAATGGTAGATGAGTGGTGGATGAATGGTGGCTCTATGGTAGATGAATGGTGGATAGTGGATGAATGGTAGATGAATGGTAGATGAATGGTGGATAGTGGATGAATGGTAGATGAATGGTAGATGAATGGTAGCCCTATGGTAGATGAATGGTGGCTCTATGGTAGATGAATGGTGGCTCTATGGTAGATGAATGGTGGCATTATGGTAGATGAATGGTGGCTCTATGGTAGATGAATGGTGGCTCTATGTTAGATGAATGGTGGCTCTAGGGTAGATGAATATTAGATGAGTGGTGGATGAATGGTAGATGAATGGTAGCCCTATGGTAGATGAATGATGGCTCTATGGTAGATGAATGGTGGCTCTATGGTAGATGAATGGTGGCTCTATGGTAGATGAATGGTAGATGAGTGGTAGATGAAAGGTGGCTCTATGGTAGATGAATGGTGGCTCTATGGTAGATGAATGGTAGATGAGTGGTGGATGAATGGTAGATGAATGGTAGCCCTATGGTAGATGAATGGTGGCTCTATGGTAGATGAATGGTGGCTCTATGGTAGATGAATGGTGGCTCTATGGTAGATGAATGGTGGCTCTATGGTAGATGAATGGTAGATGAGTGGTGGATGAATGGTGGCTCTATGGTAGATGAATGGTAGATAGTGGATGAATGGTAGATGAATGGTGGATAGTGGATGAATGGTAGATGAATGGTAGATGAATGGTAGCCCTATGGTAGATGAATGGTGGCTCTATGGTAGATGAATGGTGGCTCTATGGTAGATGAATGATGGCTTTATGGTAGATGAATGGTGGCTCTATGTTAGATGAATGGTGGCTCTAGGGTAGATGAATAGTAGATGAGTGGTGGATGAATGGTAGATGAATGATGGCTCTATGGTAGATGAATGGTGGCTCTATGGTAGATGAATGGTGGCTCTATAATAGATGAATGGTAGATGAGTGGTAGATGAATGGTGTCTCTATGGTAGATGAATGGTGGCACTATGGTAGATGAATGGTAGATGAGTGGTGGATGAATGGTGGCTCTATGGTAGATGAATGGTGGATAGTGGATGAATGGTAGATGAATGGTAGATGAATGGTGGATAGTGGATGAATGGTAGATGAATGGTAGATGAATGGTAGCCCTATGGTAGATGAATGGTGGCTCTATGGTAGATGAATGGTGGCTCTATGGTAGATGAATGGTGGCTTTATGGTAGATGAATGGTGGCTCTATGGTAGATGAATGGTGGCTCTATGTTAGATGAATGGTGGCTCTAGGGTAGATGAATGGTGGCTCGATGGTAGATGAATGGTAGATGAGTGGTGGATGAATGGTGGCTCTATGGTAGATGAATGGTGGCTCTATGGTAGATAAATGGTGGCTCTTTGGTAGATGAATAGTGGATGAATGGTAGATGAATGGTAGCCCTATGGTAGCCCTATGGTAGATGAATGGTGGCTCTATGGTAGATGAATGGTGGCTCTATGGTAGATGAATGGTGGCTCTATGGTAGATGAATGGCGGCTCTATGGTAGATGAATGGCGACTCTATGGAAGATGAATGGCGACTCTATGGTAGATGAATGATGGCTCTATGGTAGATGAATGGTGGCTCTATGGTAGATGAATGGTGGCTCTATGGTAGATGAATGGTGGCTCTATGGTAGATGAATGGTGGCTCTATGGTAGGAGAATTGTGGCTCTATGGTAGATATGTATGGTGGCTCTATGGTAGATGAATGGTGGCTCTATGGTAGATGAATGGTAGATGAGTGGTGGATGAATGGTAGATGAATGGTAGTTTCATGGTAGATGAAATGTGGCCCTATGATAGATGAATGGTGGCTTTATGGTAGATGAATGGTGGCTCTATGGTAGATGAGTGGTGGATGAATGGTAGATGAATGGCAGCTCTATGGTAGATGAATGTTGGCTCTATGGTAGATGAATGGTGGCTCTATGGTAGATGAATGGTGGCTCTATGGTAGATGAATGGTGGCTCTATGGTAGATGAATGGTAGATGAGTGGTGGATGAATGGTAGATGAATGGTAGCTTCATGGTGGCTCTATGTTAGATGAATGGTGGCTCTATGGTAGATGAATGGTGGCTCTATGGTAGATGAATGGTAGATGAGTGGTGGATGAATGGTAGATGAATGGTAGCCCAATGGTAGATGAATGGTGGCTCTATGGTAGATGAATGGTGGCTCTATGGTAGGATGAATGGTAGATGAGTGGTGGATGAATGGTAGATGAATGGTAGCCCAATGGTAGATGAATGGTGGCTCTATGGTAGATGAATGGTGGCTCTATGGTAGATGAATGGTGGCTCTATGGTAAATGAATGGTGGCTCTATGGTAGATGAATGGTGGCTCTATGGTAAATGAATGGTGGCTCTATAGTAGATGAATGGTAGATCAGTAGTGGATGAATGGTGGCTCTATGGTAGATGAATGGTGGCTCTATGGTAGATGAATGGTGGCTCTATGGTAGATGAATGGTGGCTCTATGGTAGATGAATGGTGGCTCTATGGTAGGAGAATGGTGGCTCTATGGTAGAAATGAATGGTGGGTCTATGTTAGATGAAAGGTAGCTCTATGGTAGATGAATGGTGGCTCTAAGGTAGATGAATGGTAGATGAGTGGTGGATGAATGGTAGATGAATGGTAGCCCTATGGTAGATGAATGGTGGCTCTATGGTTGATGAATGGTGGCTCTATGGTAGATGAATGGTGGCTCTATGGTAGATGAATGGCGGCTCTATGGTAGATGAATGGTGGCTCTATGGTAGATGAATGGTGGCTCTATGGTAGATGAATGGTGGCTCTATGGTAGATGAATGGTAGATGAGTGGTTGATGAATGGTAGATGAATGGTAGCCTTATGGTAGATGAATGGTGGCTCTATAGTGGATGAATGGTGGCTCTATGGTAAATGATTGGTGGCTCTATGGTAGATGAATGGTGGCTCTAAGGTAGTTGAATGGTAGATGAGTGGTGGATGAATGGTAGATGAATGATAGCCCTATGGTAGATGAATGGTGGCTCTATGGTTGATGAATGGTGGCTCTATGGTAGATGAATGGTGGCTCTATGGTAGATGAATGTTGGCTCTATGGTAGATGAATGGTGGCTCTATGGTAGATGAATGGTGGCTCTATGGTAGATAAATGGTGGCTCTGTGGTAGATGAATAGTGGATGAATGGTAGATGAATGGTAGCCCTATGGTAGCCTTATGGTAGATGAATGGTGGCTCTATGGTAGATGAATGGTGGCTCTATGGTAGATGAATGGTGGCTCTATGGTAGATGAATGGCGGCTCTATGGTAGATGAATGGCGTCTCTATGGAAGATGAATGGCGACTCTATGGTAGATGAATGATGGCTCTATGGTAGATGAATGGTGGCTCTATGGTAGATGAATGGTGGCTCTATGGTAGATGAATGGTGGCTCTATGGTAGATGAATGGTGGCTCTATGGTAGATGAATGGTGGCTCTATGGTAGGAGAATTGTGGCTCTATGGTAGATATGTATGGTGGCTCTATGGTAGATGAATGGTGGCTCTATGGTAGATGAATGGTGGCTCTATGGTAGATGAATTGTAGATGAGTGGTGGATGAATGGTAGATGAATGGTAGTTTCATGGTAGATGAAATGTGGCCCTATGATAGATGAATGGTGGCTTTATGGTAGATGAATGGTGGCTCTATGGTAGATGAGTGGTGGATGAATGGTAGATGAATGGCAGCTCTATGGTAGATGAATGTTGGCTCTATGGTAGATGAATGGTGGCTCTATGGTAGATGAATGGTGGCTCTATGGTAGATGAATGGTGGCTCTATGGTAGATGAATGGTAGATGAGTGGTGGATGAATGGTAGATGAATGGTAGCTTCATGGTGGCTCTATGTTAGATGAATGGTGGCTCTATGGTAGATGAATGGTGGCTCCATGGTAGATGAATGGTAGATGAGTGGTGGATGAATGGTAGATGAATGGTAGCCCAATGGTAGATGAATGGTGGCTCTATGGTAGATGAATGGTGGCTCTATGGTAGGATGAATGGTAGATGAGTGGTGGATGAATGGTAGATGAATGGTAGCCCAATGGTAGATGAATGGTGGCTCTATGGTAGATGAATGGTGGCTCTATGGTAGATGAATGGTGGCTCTATGGTAAATGAATGGTGGCTCTATGGTAGATGAATGGTGGCTCTATGGTAAATGAATGGTGGCTCTATAGTAGATGAATGGTAGATGAGTAGTGGATGAATGGTGGCTCTATGGTAGATAAATGGCGGCTCTATGGTAGATGAATGGTGGCTCTATGGTAGATGAATGGTGGCTCTATGGTAGATGAATGGTGGCTCTATGGTAGATGAATGGTAGATGAGTGGTGGATGAATGGTGGCTCTATGGTAGATGAATGGTGGCTCTATGGTAGATGAATGGTAGATGAATGGTAGCCTTATGGTAGATGAATGGTGGCTCTATGGTAGATATTAATGGTGGGTCTATGTTAGATGAAAGGTAGCTCTATGGTAGATGAATGGTGGCTCTACGGTAGATGAATGGTGGCTCTATGGTAGATGAATGGTAGATGAGTGGTGGATGAATGGTAGATGAATGGTAGCCCTATGGTAGATGAATGATGGCTCTAAGGTAGATGAATGGTAGCACTATGGTAGATGAATGGTGGCTCTATGGTAGATGAATGGTAGATGAGTGGTGGATGAATGGTGGCTCTATGGTAGATGAATGGTGGATAGTGGATGAATGGTAGATGAATGGTAGATGAATGGTGGATAGTGGATGAATGGTAGATGAATGGTAGATGAATGGTAGCCCTATGGTAGATGAATGGTGGCTCTATGGTAGATGAATGGTGGCTCTATGGTAGATGAATGGTGGCATTATGGTAGATGAATGGTGGCTCTATGGTAGATGAATGGTGGCTCTATGTTAGATGAATGGTGGCTCTAGGGTAGATGAATAGTAGATGAGTGGTGGATGAATGGTAGATGAATGGTAGCCCTATGTTAGACGAATGATGGCTCTATGGTAGATTAATGGTGGCTCTATGGTAGATGAATGGTAGATGAGTGGTAGATGAATGGTGGCTCTATGGTAGATGAATGGTGGCTCTATGGTAGATGAATGGTAGATGAGTGGTGGATGAATGGTAGATGAATGGTAGCCCTATGGTAGATGAATGGTGGCTCTATGGTAGATGAATGGTGGCTCTATGGTAGATGAATGGTGGCTCTATGGTAGATGAATGGTGGCTCTATGGTAGATGAATGGTAGATGAGTGGTGGATGAATGGTGGCTCTATGGTAGATGAATGGTGGATAGTGGATGAATGGTAGATGAATGGTGGATAGTGGATGAATGGTAGATGAATGGTAGATGAATGGTAGCCCTATGGTAGATGAATGGTGGCTCTATGGTAGATGAATGGTGGCTCTATGGTAGATGAATGGTGGCTTTATGGTAGATGAATGGTGGCTCTATGTTATATGAATGGTGGCTCTAGGGTAGATGAATAGTAGATGAGTGGTGGATGAATGGTAGATGAATGATGGCTCTATGGTAGATGAATGGTGGCTCTATGGTAGATGAATGGTGGCTCTATAATAGATGAATGGTAGATGAGTGGTAGATGAATGGTGTCTCTATGGTAGATGAATGGTGGCACTATGGTAGATGAATGGTAGATGAGTGGTGGATGAATGGTGGCTCTATGGTAGATGAATGGTGGATAGTGGATGAATGGTAGATGAATGGTAGATGAATGGTGGATAGTGGATGAATGGTAGATGAATGGTAGATGAATGGTAGCCCTATGGTAGATGAATGGTGGCTCTATGGTAGATGAATGGTGGCTCTATGGTAGATGAATGGTGGCTTTATGGTAGATGAATGGTGGCTCTATGGTAGATGAATGGTGGCTCTATGTTAGATGAATGGTGGCTCTAGGGTAGATGAATGGTGGCTCGATGGTAGATGAATGGTAGATGAGTGGTGGATGAATGGTGGCTCTATGGTAGATGAATGGTGGCTCTATGGTAGATAAATGGTGGCTCTTTGGTAGATGAATAGTGGATGAATGGTAGATGAATGGTAGCCCTATGGTAGCCATATGGTAGATGAATGGTGGCTCTATGGTAGATGAATGGTGGCTCTATGGTAGATGAATGGTGGCTCTATGGTAGATGAATGGCGGCTCTATGGTAGATGAATGGCGACTCTATGGAAGATGAATGGCGACTCTATGGTAGATGAATGATGGCTCTATGGTAGATGAATGGTGGCTCTATGGTAGATGAATGGTGGCTCTATGGTAGATGAATGGTGGCTCTATGGTAGATGAATGGTGGCTCTATGGTAGATGAATGGTGGCTCTATGGTAGGAGAATTGTGGCTCTATGGTAGATATGTATGGTGGCTCTATGGTAGATGAATGGTGGCTCTATGGTAGATGAATGGTGGCTCTATGGTAGATGAATGGTAGATGAGTGGTGGATGAATGGTAGATGAATGGTAGTTTCATGGTAGATGAAATGTGGCCCTATGATAGATGAATGGTGGCTTTATGGTAGATGAATGGTGGCTCTATGGTAGATGAGTGGTGGATGAATGGTAGATGAATGGCAGCTCTATGGTAGATGAATGTTGGCTCTATGGTAGATGAATGGTGGCTCTATGGTAGATGAATGGTGGCTCTATGGTAGATGAATGGTGGCTCTATGGTAGATGAATGGTAGATGAGTGGTGGATGAATGGTAGATGAATGGTAGCTTCATGGTGGCTCTATGTTAGATGAATGGTGGCTCTATGGTAGATGAATGGTGGCTCTATGGTAGATGAATGGTAGATGAGTGGTGGATGAATGGTAGATGAATGTTAGCCCAATGGTAGATGAATGGTGGCTCTATGGTAGATGAATGGTGGCTCTATGGTAGGATGAATGGTAGATGAGTGGTGGATGAATGGTAGATGAATGGTAGCCCAATGGTAGATGAATGGTGGCTCTATGGTAGATGAATGGTGGCTCTATGGTAGATGAATGGTGGCTCTATGGTAAATGAATGGTGGCTCTATGGTAGATGAATGGTGGCTCTATGGTAAATGAATGGTGGCTCTATAGTAGATGAATGGTAGATGAGTAGTGGATGAATGGTGGCTCTATGGTAGATAAATGGCGGCTCTATGGTAGATGAATGGTGGCTCTATGGTAGATGAATGGTGGCTCTATGGTAGATGAATGGTGGCTCTATGGTAGATGAATGGTAGATGAGTGGTGGATGAATGGTGGTTCTATGGTAGATGAATGGTGGTTCTATGGTAGATGAATGGTGGCTCTATGGTAGATGAATGGTAGATGAGTGGTGGATGAATGGTAGATGAATGGTAGCTTCATGGTGGCTCTATGTTAGATGAATGGTGGCTCTATGGTAGATGAATGGTAGATGAGTGGTGGATGAATGGTAGATGAATGGTAGCCCAATGGTAGATGAATGGTGGCTCTATGGTAGATGAATGGTGGCTCTATGGTAGGATGAATGGTAGATGAGTGGTGGATGAATGGTAGATGAATGGTAGCCCAATGGTAGATGAATGGTGGCTCTATGGTAGATGAATGGTGGCTCTATGGTAGATGAATGGTGGCTCTATGGTAAATGAATGGTGGCTCTATGGTAGATGAATGGTGGCTCTATGGTAAATGAATGGTAGATGAGTGGTGGATGAATGGTAGATGAATGGTAGCCCAATGGTAGATGAATGGTGGCTCTATGGTAGATAAATGGCGGCTCTATGGTAGATGAATGGTGGCTCTATGGTAGATGAATGGTGGCTCTATGGTAGATGAATGGTGGCTCTATGGTAGATGAATGGTAGATGAGTGGTGGATGAATGGTGGCTCTATGGTAGATGAATGGTGGCTCTATGGTAGATGAAAAGTATCCTTATGGTAGATGAATGGTGGATCTATAGTAGATGAATGGTGGCTCTATGGTAAATGATTGGTGGCTCTATGGTAGATGAATGGTGGCTCTAAGGTAGTTGAATAGTAGATGAGTGGTGGATGAATGGTAGATGAATGATAGCCCTATGGTAGATGAATTGTGGCTCTATGGTTGATGAATGGTGGCTCTATGGTAGATGAATGGTGGCTCTATGGTAGATGAATGTTGGCTCTATGGTAGATGAATGGTGGCTCTATGGTAGATGAATGGTAGCGCTTTGGTAGATGAAAGGTGGCTCTATGATAGATGAATGGTGGCTCTATGGTAGATGAATGGTGGCTCTATGGTATATGAATGGTGGCTCTATGGTGGATGAATGGTAGATGAGTGGTGGATGAATGGTGGCTCTATGGTAGATGAATTGTGGCTCTATGGTAGATGAATGGTGGCTCTATGGTAGATGAATGGTGGCTCTATGGTAGATGAATGGTGGCTCTATGGTAGATGAATGGTGGCTCTATGGTAGGAGAATGGTGGCTCTATGGTAGATATGAATGGTGGGTCTATGTTAGATGAAAGGTAGCTCTATGGTAGATGAATGGTGGCTCTACGGTAGATGAATGGTGGCTCTATGGTAGATGAATGGTAGATGAGTGGTGGATGAATGGTAGATGAATGGTAGCCCTATGGTAGATGAATGATGGCTCTATGGTAGATGAATGGTGGCTCTAAGGTAGATGAATGGTAGCACTATGGTAGATGAATGGTGGCTCTATGGTAGATGAATGGTAGATGAGTGGTGGATGAATGGTGGCTCTATGGTAGATGAATGGTGGATAGTGGATGAATGGTAGATGAATGGTAGATGAATGGTGGATAGTGGATGAATGGTAGATGAATGGTAGATGAATGGTAGCCCTATGGTAGATGAATGGTGGCTCTATGGTAGATGAATGGTGGCTCTATGGTAGATGAATAGTGGCTTTATGGTAGATGAATGGTGGCTCTATGGTAGATGAATGGTGGCTCTATGTTAGATGAATCGTGGCTCTAGGGTAGATGAATAGTAGATGAGTAGTGGATGAATGGTAGATGAATGGTAGCCCTATGGTAGATGAATGATGGCTCTATGGTAGATGAATGGTGGCTCTATGGTAGATGAATGGTGGCTCTATGGTAGATGAATGGTAGATGAGTGGTAGATGAATGGTGGCTCTATGGTAGATGAATGGTGGCTCTATGGTAGATGAATGGTAGATGAGTGGTGGATGAATGGTAGATGAATGGTAGCCCTATGGTAGATGAATGGTGGCTCTATGGTAGATGAATGGTGGCTCTATGGTAGATGAATGGTGGCTCTATGGTAGATGAATGGTGGCTCTATGGTAGATGAATGGTAGATGAGTGGTGGATGAATGGTGGCTCTATGGTAGATGAATGGTGGATAGTGGATGAATGGTAGATGAATGGTGGATAGTGGATGAATGGTAGATGAATGGTAGATGAATGGTAGCCCTATGGTAGATGAATGGTGGCTCTAGGGTAGATGAATGGTGGCTCTATGGTAGATGAATGGTGGCTTTATGGTAGATGAATGGTGGCTCTATGTTAGATGAATGGTGGCTCTATGGTAGATGAATGGTAGATGAGTGGTGGATGAATGGTAGATGAATGGTAGCCCTATGGTAGATGAATGGTGGCTCTATGGTAGATGAATGGTGGCTCTATGGTAGATGAATGGTGGCTCTATGGTAGATGAATGGTGGCTCTATGGTAGATGAATGGTAGATGAGTGGTGGATGAATGGTGGCTCTATGGTAGATGAATGGTGGATAGTGGATGAATGGTAGATGAATGGTGGATAGTGGATGAATGGTAGATGAATGGTAGCCCTATGGTAGATGAATGGTGGCTCTAGGGTAGATGAATGGTGGCTCTATGGTAGATGAATGGTGGCTTTATGGTAGATGAATGGTGGCTCTATGTTAGATGAATGGTGGCTCTAGGGTAGATGAATAGTAGATGAGTGGTGGATGAATGGTAGATGAATGATGGCTCTATGGTAGATGAATGGTGGCTCTATGGTAGATGAATGGTGGCTCTAAGGTAGATGAATGGTAGCACTATGGTGGCTCTATGGTAGATGAATGGTAGATGAATGGTGGATGAATGGTAGATGAATGGTAGCCCTATGGTAGATGAATGGTGGCTCTATAATAGATGAATGGTAGATGAGTGGTAGATGAATGGTGTCTCTATGGTAGATGAATGGTGGCACTATGGTAGATGAATGGTAGATGAGTGGTGGATGAATGGTGGCTCTATGGTAGCTGAATGGTGGATAGTGGATGAATGGTAGATGAATGGTAGATGAATGGTGGATAGTGGATGAATGGTAGATGAATGGTAGATGAATGGAGCCCTATGGTAGATGAATGGTGGCTCTATGGTAGATGAATGGTGGCTCTTTGGTAGATGAATGGTGGCTTTATGGTAGATGAATGGTGGCTCTATGGTAGATGAATGGTGGCTCTATGTTTGATGAATGGTGGCACTATGGTAGATGAATGGTAGATGAGTGGTGGATGAATGGTGGCTCTATGGTAGATGAATGGTGGATAGTGGATGAATGGTAGATGAATGGTAGATGAGTGGTGGATGAATGGTGGCTCTATGGTAGATGAATGGTGGCTCTATGGTAGATAAATGGTGGCTCTTTGGTAGATGAATAGTGGATGAATGGTAGATGAATGGTAGCCCTATGGTAGCCCTATGGTAGATGAATGGTGGCTCTATGGTAGATGAATGGTGGCTCTATGGTAGATGAATGGTGGCTCTATGGTAGATGAATGGCGGCTCTATGGTAGATGAATGGCGACTCTATGGAAGATGAATGGCGACTCTATGGTAGATGAATGATGGCTCTATGGTAGATGAATGGTGGCTCTATGGTAGATGAATGGTGGCTCTATGGTAGATGAATGGTGGCTCTATGGTAGATGAATGGTGGCTCTATGGTAGATGAATGGTGGCTCTATGGTAGGAGAATTGTGGCTCTATGGTAGATATGTATGGTGGCTCTATGGTAGATGAATGGTGGCTCTATGGTAGATGAATGGTAGATGAGTGGTGGATGAATGGTAGATGAATGGTAGTTTCATGGTAGATGAAATGTGGCCCTATGATAGATGAATGGTGGCTTTATGGTAGATGAATGGTGGCTCTATGGTAGATGAGTGGTGGATGAATGGTAGATGAATGGCAGCTCTATGGTAGATGAATGTTGGCTCTATGGTAGATGAATGGTGGCTCTATGGTAGATGAATGGTGGCTCTATGGTAGATGAATGGTGGCTCTATGGTAGATGAATGGTGGCTCTATGGTAGGAGAATGGTGGCTCTATGGTAGAAATGAATGGTGGGTCTATGTTAGATGAAAGGTAGCTCTATGGTAGATGAATGGTAGCTCTACGGTAGATGAATGGTGGCTCTATGGTAGATGAATGGTAGATGAGTGGTGGATGAATGGTAGATGAATGGTGGATGAATGGTAGCCCTATGGTGGCTGTATGGGAGAGGAATGGTAGCCCTATGGGAGATGAGTGATGGTTCTATGGTAGATGAATGGTGGCTCTATGGTAGATGAATGGTGGCTCTATGGTAGATGAATGGTGGCTCTATGGTAGATGAATGGTGGCTCTATGGTAGGAGAATGGTGGCTCTATGGTAGATGAATGGTGGCTCTATGGTAGATGAATGGTAGATGAGTGGTAGATGAATGGTGGCTCTATGGTAGATGAATGGTGGCTCTATGGTAGATGAATGGTAGATGAGTGGTGGATGAATGGTAGATGAATGGTAGCCCTATGGTAGATGAATGGTGGCTCTATGGTAGATGAATGGTGGCTCTATGGTAGATGAATGGTGGCTCTATGGTAGATGAATGGTGGCTCTATGGTAGATGAATGGTAGATGAGTGGTGGATGAATGGTGGCTCTATGGTAGATGAATGGTGGATAGTGGATGAATGGTAGATGAATGGTGGATAGTGGATGAATGGTAGATGAATGGTGGATGAATGGTAGCCCTATGGTAGATGAATGGTGGCTCTATGGTAGATGAATGGTGGCTCTATGGTAGATGAATGGTGGCTCTATGGTAGATGAATGGTGGCTCTAGGGTAGATGAATAGTAGATGAGTGGTGGATGAATGGTAGATGAATGGTAGCCCTATGGTAGATGAATGATGGCTCTATGGTAGATGAATGGTGGCTCTATGGTAGATGAATGGTGGCTCTATGGTAGATGAATGGTAGATGAGTGGTAGATGAATGGTGGCTCTATGGTAGATGAATGGTGGCTCTATGGTAGATGAATGGTAGATGAGTGGTGGATGAATGGTAGATGAATGGTAGCCCTATGGTAGATGAATGGTGGCTCTATGGTAGATGAATGGTGGCTCTATGGTAGATGAATGGTGGCTCTATGGTAGATGAATGGTGGCTCTATGGTAGATGAATGGTAGATGAGTGGTGGATGAATGGTGGCTCTATGGTAGATGAATGGTGGATAGTGGATGAATGGTAGATGAATGGTGGATAGTGGATGAATGGTAGATGAATGGTAGATGAATGGTAGCCCTATGGTAGATGAATGGTGGCTCTATGGTAGATGAATGGTGGCTCTATGGTAGATGAATGGTGGCTTTATGGTAGATGAATGGTGGCTCTATGTTAGATGAATGGTGGCTCTAGGGTAGATGAATAGTAGATGAGTGGTGGATGAATGGTAGATGAATGATGGCTCTATGGTAGATGAATGGTGGCTCTATGGTAGATGAATGGTGGCTCTATAATAGATGAATGGTAGATGAGTGGTAGATGAATGGTGTCTCTATGGTAGATGAATGGTGGCACTATGGTAGATGAATGGTAGATGAGTGGAGGATGAATGGTGGCTCTATGGTAGATGAATGGTGGATAGTGGATGAATGGTAGATGAATGGTAGATGAATGGTGGATAGTGGATGAATGGTAGATGAATGGTAGATGAATGGTAGCCCTATGGTAGATGAATGGTGGCTCTATGGTAGATGAATGGTGGCTCTATGGTAGATGAATGGTGGCTTTATGGTAGATGAATGGTGGCTCTATGGTAGATGAATGGTGGCTCTATGTTAGATGAATGGTGGCTCTAGGGTAGATGAATGGTGGCTCGATGGTAGATGAATGGTAGATGAGTGGTGGATGAATGGTGGCTCTATGGTAGATGAATGGTGGCTCTATGGTAGATAAATGGTGGCTCTTTGGTAGATGAATATTGGATGAATGGTAGATGAATGGTAGCCCTATGGTAGCCCTATGGTAGATGAATGGTGGCTCTATGGTAGATGAATGGTGGCTCTATGGTAGATGAATGGTGGCTCTATGGTAGATGAATGGCGGCTCTATGGTAGATGAATGGCGACTCTATGGAAGATGAATGGCGACTCTATGGTAGATGAATGATGGCTCTATGGTAGATGAATGGTGGCTCTATGGTAGGAGAATTGTGGCTCTATGGTAGATATGTATGGTGGCTCTAAGGTAGATGAATGGTGGCTCTATGGTAGATGAATGGTGGCTCTATGGTAGATGAATGGTAGATGAGTGGTGGATGAATGGTAGATGAATGGTAGTTTCATGGTAGATGAAATGTGGCCCTATGATAGATGAATGGTGGCTTTATGGTAGATGAATGGTGGCTCTATGGTAGATGAGTGGTGGATGAATGGTAGATGAATGGCAGCTCTATGGTAGATGAATGTTGGCTCTATGGTAGATGAATGGTGGCTCTATGGTAGATGAATGGTGGCTCTATGGTAGATGAATGGTGGCTCTATGGTAGATGAATGGTAGATGAGTGGTGGATGAATGGTAGATGAATGGTAGCTTCATGGTGGCTCTATGTTAGATGAATGGTGGCTCTATGGTAGATGAATGGTGGCTCTATGGTAGATGAATGGTAGATGAGTGGTGGATGAATGGTAGATGAATGGTAGCCCAATGGTAGATGAATGGTCGCTCTATGGTAGATGAATGGTGGCTCTATGGTAGGATGAATGGTAGATGAGTGGTGGATGAATGGTAGATGAATGGTAGCCCAATGGTAGATGAATGGTGGCTCTATGGTAGATGAATGGTGGCTCTATGGTAGATGAATGGTGGCTCTATGGTAAATGAATGGTGGCTCTATGGTAGATGAATGGTGGCTCTATGGTAAATGAATGGTGGCTCTATAGTAGATGAATGGTAGATGAGTAGTGGATGAATGGTGGCTCTATGGTAGATAAATGGCGGCTCTATGGTAGATGAATGGTGGCTCTATGGTAGATGAATGGTGGCTCTATGGTAGATGAATGGTGGCTCTATGGTAGATGAATGGTAGATGAGTTGTGGATGAATGGTGGTTCTATGGTAGATGAATGGCGGCTCTATGGTAGATGAATGGTGGCTCTATGGTAGATGAATGGTGGCTCTATGGTAGATGAATGGTGGCTCTATGGTAGATGAATGGTAGATGAGTGGTTGATGAATGGTAGATGAACGGTAGCCTTATGGTAGATGAATGGTGGCTCTATAGTAGATGAATGGTGGCTCTATGGTAGATGATTGGTGGCTCTATGGTAGATGAATGGTGGCTCTATGGTAGATGAATGGTAGATGAGTGGTGGATGAATGGTGGTTCTATGGTAGATGAATGGCGGCTCTATGGTAGATGAATGGTGGCTCTATGGTAGATGAATGGTAGATGAGTGGTTGATGAATGGTAGATGAATGGTAGCCTTATGGTAGATGAATGGTGGCTCTATAGTAGATGAATGGTGGCTCTATGGTAGATGATTGGCGGCTCTATGGTAGATGAATGTTGGCTCTATGGTAGATGAATGGTAGATGAGTGGTGGATGAATGGTGGTTCTATGGTAGATGAATGGCGGCTCTATGGTAGATGAATGGTGGCTCTATGGTATATGAATGGTGGCTCTATGGTAGATGAATAGTGGCTCTATGGTAGATGAATGATAGATGAGTGGTTGATGAATGGTAGATGAATGGTAGCCTTATGGTAGATGAATGGTGGCTCTATAGTAGATGAATGGTGGCTCTATGGTAGATGAATGGTGGCTCTATGGTAGATGAATGGTGGCTCTAAGGTAGATGAATGGTAGATGAGTGGTGGATGAATGGTAGATGAATGGTAGCCCTATGGTAGATGAATGGTGGCTCTATGGTTGATGAATTGTGGCTCTATGGTAGATGAATGGTGGCTCTATGGTAGATGAATGGTGGCTCTATGGTAGATGAATGGTAGATGAGTGGTGGATGAATGGTGGTTCTATGGTAGATGAATGGCGGCTCTATGGTAGATGAATGGTGGCTCTATGGTAGATGAATGGTGGCTCTATGGTAGATGAATGGTGGCTCTATGGTAGATGAATGGTAGATGAGTGGTTGATGAATGGTAGATGAATGGTAGCCTTATGGTAGATGAATGGTGGCTCTATAGTAGATGAATGGTGGCTCTATGGTAAATGATTGGTGGCTCTATGGTAGATGAATGGTGGCTCTAAGGTAGTTGAATGGTAGATGAGTGGTGGATGAATGGTAGATGAATGATAGCCCTATGGTAGATGAATGGTGGCTCTATGGTTGATGAATGGTGGCTCTATGGTAGATGAATGGTGGCTCTATGGTAGATGAATGTTGGCTCTATGGTAGATGAATGGTGGCTCTATGGTAGATGAATGGTGGCTCTATGGTAGATAAATGGTGGCTCTGTGGTAGATGAATAGTGGATGAATGGTAGATGAATGGTAGCCCTATGGTAGCCTTATGGTAGATGAATGGTGGCTCTATGGTAGATGAATGGTGGCTCTATGGTAGATGAATGGTGGCTCTATGGTAGATGAATGGCGGCTCTATGGTAGATGAATGGCGACTCTATGGAAGATGAATGGCGACTCTATGGTAGATGAATGATGGCTCTATGGTAGATGAATGGTGGCTCTATGGTAGATGAATGGTGGCTCTATGGTAGATGAATGGTGGCTCTATGGTAGATGAATGGTGGCTCTATGGTAGATGAATGGTGGCTCTATGGTAGGAAAATTGTGGCTCTATGGTAGATATGTATGGTGGCTCTATGGTAGATGAATGGTGGCTCTATGGTAGATGAATGGTGGCTCTATGGTAGATGAATGGTAGATGAGTGGTGGATGAATGGTAGATGAATGGTAGTTTCATGGTAGATGAAATGTGGCCCTATGATAGATGAATGGTGGCTTCATGGTAGATGAATGGTGGCTCTATGGTAGATGAGTGGTGGATGAATGATAGATGAATGGCAGCTCTATGGTAGATGAATGTTGGCTCTATGGTAGATGAATGGTGGCTCTATGGTAGATGAATGGTGGCTCTATGGTAGATGAATGGTGGTTCTATGGTAGATGAATGGTAGATGAGTGGTGGATGAATGGTAGATGAATGGTAGCTTCATGGTGGCTCTATGTTAGATGAATGGTGGCTCTATGGTAGATGAATGGTGGCTCCATGGTAGATGAATGGTAGATGAGTGGTGGATGAATGGTAGATGAATGGTAGCCCAATGGTAGATGAATGGTGGCTCTATGGTAGATGAATGGTGGCTCTATGGTAGGATGAATGGTAGATGAGTGGTGAATGAATGGTAGATGAATGGTAGCCCAATGGTAGATGAATGGTGGCTCTATGGTAGATGAATGGTGGCTCTATGGTAGATGAATGGTGGCTCTATGGTAAATGAATGGTGGCTCTATGGTAGATGAATGGTGGCTCTATGGTAAATGAATGGTGGCTCTATAGTAGATGAATGGTAGATGAGTAGTGGATGAATGGTGGCTCTATGGTAGATAAATGGCGGCTCTATGGTAGATGAATGGTGGCTCTATGGTAGATGAATGGTGGCTCTATGGTAGATGAATGGTGGCTCTATGGTAGATGAATGGTGGCTCTATGGTAGATGAATGGTGGCTCTAGGGTAGATGAATAGTAGATGAGTGGTGGATGAATGGTAGATGAATGGTAGCCCTATGGTAGATGAATGATGGCTCTATGGTAGATGAATGGTGGCTCTATGGTAGATGAATGGTGGCTCTATGGTAGATGAATGG
>JAVYIG010012514.1:0-53176 GCA_035222895.1 Strongylocentrotus droebachiensis | reverse complement strand
TTTCGTATTATGAATAGCGACCCTCTACTTCTATTATGAATAGCAACCCTCTTCTTCTATTATGAATAGCGACCCTCTACTCCTATTATGAAAAGCGACCCTCTACTCCTATTATGAATAGCGACCCTCATTTCGTATTATGAATAGCGACCCTCTACTCCTATTATGAATATCGACCCTCTTCTACTATTATGAATAGCGACCCTCTACTCCTATTATGAATAGCGACCCTCTTCTTCTATTATGAATAGCGACCCTCTTCTAATATTATGAATACCGACCCTCTTCTTTCATTATGAATAGCGGTCCTTATGAATAATGACCCTTATGAATAATGACCCTTTTCTCCAATTATGAAAAGCGGACCTTATGAATAGCGGTCCTTATGAATAGCGGACCTTATGAATAGCGAACCTTATGAATAGCGGTCCTTATGAATAGCGACATTGACCCTGCAGTACAGTGGTCTGAAATCAGATTATTACTTACTGGCTCTATAGCTCTTAAAGAGAAGGTTGAGTTCTGGGAAGAGGTGAAAAATAATTTGTGAGCGTTATCATTCCTATTATGCAAGTGTGGAAGAACATCAGATAAGACATGTTCCCTTAAAAAGCATGGCTCTTCAAATGCCTTCATATTCTAAATATGTCATGTAACATCGTAAAACTCGGGGGAATAGCCTTTTTACCCCACGTGGTTGTGTAGTCCCATATACATCTTTCTGTGTACAGTGTTTGTAACTTTACCAAGACTTGGCCAAATTTCTTATCATTTTGATGATTCCAGAACCTTGCAATACACACAAATTCTTATATGCTAGATGATCAACCTTTTCTGGTTGATTCCACACCGTTTCTTTCACAATGCAATCGCAAAACCAGAACTCAACTTCATCTTTTAGTCGATTCAACAACTAATAGTCGTTATTTTCCCACTTAAGGACATTTTCAAGCCCCCTTTTTTTCGGAAAGTTCTAAATTAATATTGTCTTTCAAATGCTGTTGGAATTTAACCTTTTCATTTTTGGGGCCTGCAAATGGGACATAGTACCTTTAAAGTTCCAGATATGTGTAAAACGTATTCCATTAGCAAATAATGAAATACTCAACTTTGCCTCTGAAGAAATAAAAATTCTTCATAGTTACGTGACATATTCTTTTTGTCAATACTCCTCTTTGAAAATCCATCGGCAAAGTGATTTTGAGAATTTTAATGGATATCTGCATTTAAAGTGAATTTTGATGTGGAATTGGGAAATCTTAATGAATTTTGATATTTGGAATCTCCTCATAGTTCATGAATTTCAAAGTTTAAATTCATCCAATGTACAGAAAGCCAGTGCTTATTGCCGATGAATATACTCGCAACTTTGCCAGCCAATAGATATTAGCAGTCATCAAGTTTAGGTGATAAAATTTTGTTTTGTCAATACTCCTCTTTGAAAATCCATTGGCAAAGTGATTTTGAGAATTTTAATGGATATCTGCATTTAAAGTGAATTTTGATGTGGAATTGGGAAATCTTAATGAATTTTGATATTTGGAATCTCCTCATAGTTTATGAATTTCAAAGTTTAAATTCATCCAATGTACAGAAAGCCAGTGTTTATTGTCTATGAATATACTCGCAACTTTGCCAGCCAATAGATATTAGCAGTCGTCAAGTTTAGGTGATATAATTTTGTTTTGTCAATACTTCTCTTTGAAAATCCATTGGCAAACTGATTTTGAGAATTTTAATGGATGTCTGCATTTAAAGTGAATTTTGATGTGGAATTGGGAAATCTTAATGAATTTTGATATTTGGAATCTCCTCATAGTTCATGAATTTCAAAATTTAAATTCATCCAATGTACAGAAAGCCAGTGCTTATTGTCAAAAATATACTCGCAACTTTGCCAGCCAATAGATATTAGCAGTCATCAAGTTTAGGTGATATAATTTTGTTTTGTCAATACTCCTCTTTGAAAATCCATTGGCAAAGTGATTTTGAGAATTTTAATGGATATCTGCATTTAAAGTGAATTTTGATGTGGAATTGGGAAATCTTATTGAACTTTGATATTTGGAATCTCCTCATAGTTTATGAATTTCAAAGTTTAAATTCATCCAATGTACAGAAAGCCAGTGCTTATTGTCTATGAATATACTCGCAACTTTGCCAGCCAATAGATATTAGCAGTCAAGTTTAGGTGATATAATTTTGTTTTGTCAATACTCCTCTTTGAAAATCCATTGGCAAAGTGATTTTGAGAATTTTAATGGATATCTGCATTTAAAGTGAATTTTGATGTGGAATTGGGAAATCTTATTGAATTTTGATATTTGGAATCTCCTCATAGTTTATGAATTTCAAAGTTTAAATTCATCCAATGTACAGAAAGCCAGTGCTTATTGTCTATGAATATACTCGCAACTTTGCCAGCCAATAGATATTAGCAGTCGTCAAGTTTAGGTGATATAATTTTGTTTTGTCAATACTCCTCTTTGAAAATCTATTGGCAAAGTGATTTTGAGAATTTTAATGGATATCTGCATTTAAAGTGAATTTTGATGTGGAATTGGGAAATCTTAATGAATTTTGATATTTGGAATCTCCTCAAAGTTTGTGAATTTCAAAATTTAAACTCATCCAATGTACAGAAAGCCAGTGCTTATTGCCGATGAATATACTCGCAACTTTGCCAGCCAATAGATATTAGCAGACTGTATCTTCCAACCGAATATAAAAAGTGACTTGTTAATGTGTATATACTTACAGTGTTTAAGTGACAACCAGTTATTTATAGGCATCTGGAGCAGTATTTTGAAAATTGTTATACCATAATAGTTTTTTGTAAAATTTTGTTGTATCTTTCCTCTCATCTCTTTAGCCCATGCTCACTTCAGCCCATGCTCACTTCAGCTGCTCATGTTATCCATATTTTGTAATGTTTGAATTAGACAAGGAAAATGTTAATAAAAGTGTTACTTGTAATTGTTACTTCAAGTGTTATTAAATTGCATTTCTGTTGTTGTGTGCGGTTTATAGTGATATGGTGTTTTTTTTTATACATTTAATACTTGGTGACATGTAGTGAATTCTAAAGACACATGGAACAAGTCTTTTTAGGATTAAATTATCACAAGCAGTTCGTAGTGAGATCAATGGTCGCATAAATAGTTTTAATTCTTTTTAGATGGAAGTAATTTTATCTTGACTTTAAAAAAAATGATATATAGCATTGTATGCAATACATTATGACAAGCTCCTTGGCTTTTCATTGGTTCCTCCACAGCATTGGAATATTATTGCATTACCTGTATTATAAGTGTGTGATGTTTCTATTCAATGAGGAAAAAAGATAAATCAATTTTTTGGTCATTCAGAAGTCACACTGTTCAGTTGTGAGGTCCAAAGACACAGAAATAAATAGTTGTATACTTTTTGGACATCAAGTTTTTTAGGCACACAAGCCTTAATTTTCTTAACTTGGACAGGGTAGCTGATCGTCTTTTCTGCCACACAAGCCTCAATTTTCACGACTTAGGCGGATAAATGATGTGTTTTTGCGGGACACAAGCCTTAATTTTCCTGACTTGGATAGAGGTAGACAATAATGTCTTTTGGGCATGCAAGCCTTAATTTTAATTTTAGAAACCAGTCTCAACACATATTGTATTAAAAAACACACAAGATGCATTTTCATTTAGTTTTAGACAAACACACAAGAAGTTGGGAATTAAGACACACAAGTAGTCTTTAGAAGGAAAAAATGAAAAGACACACAAGATACCCCTTTTTCCAGACACACAAGACAAAAATCTCACAAGCATACTGTCGTGAGTAGTACCGGACGTACGGACGGACAACCCGAAAACATGATGCCTCCGGCACCACCTTCGGTGGCGGAGGCATAAAAACAAATGAATATTCTTTGTGCTACTTGGATGGACTCTGAGTGCCAGGTGAAATAGCGCCCCCTGTATGGTGGTGATGAGCAATTACTGATTGATTGTCTTGAGTTACCAGGGATTGCCAATTTACTGATTAAACTCGCCTCTAAGATGAAGGGCAATCCTGATAAGGAGATATTTGGTTAGATGGTCAACTGAAGCTAGAGCTAATATCTTGAGATACCATGAATTGCCAATTTACTGATTTAACTCGCCTCTTTCGAAGAAAAAACCCCAAAGTGGTCTCCTGAAACTAGAGCTTATGTCTCCGGATACCACGCGTTGCCAATTTACTGATGAACCTCACCTCTACGGTCGAAGGCATTCCTCATTGAAGGGTATTTGGCTAGATGGTCAATGGAAGGGAGAGCTTATGTCTTGAGGTTACCATGAATTGACAATTTACTGATTTAACTCACCTTTTTTTTTTAAACCCAAAAGTGGTCAACTGAAGCTAGAGCTTATGTCTCGAGATACCACGCATTGCCAATTTACTGATGAAACTCACCCCTAAGATCGAGGGCAATCCTCATCGAGAGATATTTGGCTAGGTGGTCGATAGAAGGGAGAGCTAATGTATTGAGATACCATGAATTGCCAATTTACTGATTTAAGTCATCTTTTTAGATTAGAAAGAAAATAACCACGGTCAACTGAAGCTAGAGCTGATGTCTTGAGATACCATGCATTGCCAATTTTAAAAGCAAGAACAATTGTTTTCAACTGAAGCTAGAGCATGCATTGCCAATTTACTGATTAAACTCACCCCTAAGGTCGAGGGCAATCCTCATTGAGAGATACTTGGCTAGGTGGTCGATGGAAGCGAGAGCAGACGTCTTGAGATAGCGTACCATGTAAGGTCTACTGTGCATGATCTCATCCGGGTGAGGTTTGAATACCAGCTCTATCTCCTGCAAGGGTGTCAAAACAAAAACGTACAAGTTTGAAAAAAAGACAATAGAAAGAAAAGAATATTCCATATACGGTAATCCTTTCAGGACAGGAATTGTAAAGGGCGAAATTGATCACCTTTTCTTCTCCAAATTGGCAACATTTTCTTTGTTCCAATTATTTTATCGCTCAATTGCTCTTAATACAACAATGTTATTGTAAACAATATGCCTGGTTCTGAGCTATGTTGAAAAGTTCAAAAGTTGCAAATTTGTTTGAAAAACAGATTTTGAAGCTTTCACTCTGTTGCCAAATTGAAGAATTTTAAATATTATTAACATCTTTTATAAATTTCAGGTAGCAATTGCAATGTGGTCACGCAACAAAAATGAACGCAATGTGTGAAGAATTTTTGTCCTCTGCTTTCATGCATTTGATATAATTTTCAGGAATCGGAATCAAGAGCTACTAGTCAGGCATGTTCACATTGACTTACATTAGATGGGTCGGACATACCGGTATTCACTTGGACTTACATTTCATATATTTGTCATATTCACACTGACTTACATTACAAATATCGGGGCATGGTCATACTGTCTTACATTAGAAAGGTCGGGCATGTTAACATTGACTCACATTAGATGGGCTGGGCATGCTCACACGGACTTACAATAGATGGATCAGGCATGTTTACACTGACTTTAATACATTACAACTATTGGGCATGTTCACACTGACTTACACTATAAAAATCTGAGCATGTTCCTACTGTCTTACATTGGAAAGGTCAGGCATGTTAACATTGACTAACATTAGATGGGCTGGGCATGTACACATTGACTTACGTTAGATGGGTCAGGCATGTCCAAGCTGCCCTCACCCTCTATCTCTCCCTCTACGTCCCCACAGCTGCTGGACTCATCAGAAGTTCTTGGTCGTTTCATGGCCTGTGGAAGGAATATATCAGCAATGAATGTTAACAATTTTTTTTAATTTTCTATCTATTTTGAGATAATTTCTTCCACATAACATCATGCAGTGTAACAAACAACCTAACCTTTATGAATTAAAGGTGAAGTAGAGTTCTGGGCCCCCATTTCACAAAGGTATTTTACCAACATTGTTACTACTGCTGTAATTGTATTTTCAATCATTCCATCTTTTGATGAAGGCATAAATAAAGCGATTTCCTGGTCCTGTACCCAAGCATCATGTATGCGTCATTCTGCAGTAGTGTCATCAGTAGAATACCCTGCCTTTGAAGATGCATAGTATAGTGGGCTCTCATGGGGAATTTGACACCATTTGGGTGTTTACCCAATAATAGGTGTTGTCAATCACCAGGATTAGCCTTCAGTCTTTTCACCAACAGGCCTCATGTAATGCTCTGCATTTTCTGACTACCCCCCCCCCCCCCCCCCCCATACAAAAAGGTTTTGTATGGTTAATTATGGGTTTTGTAATTATCTTACATTTCCTTCACCTGAAGACTCACTGAAAGACTAGGAGGTATTTCTTAATGGGACCATGGGTTTGCTGTGTGCGAGACTTGTACACTCATTAACAGTATTTCCACCAAGTCTGGTGTCAGCGAATTATGACCTACTGCATATGGAAACTGACTACCATCTCCCTTTTAATAATAATAATAATAATATGTCTTGTTTACCCAGGGTGGCCTCATCAGTATTCATACTGTTCTCCCTGAAGGCACTGCAATCATATTATTACCCTGGTCATCGGATTCAGGCTTACCCGCACACAATGTATGCACATTTTCCCCTCCCTGGGGAGCATTCCAGCCAGGCGTCATTTAACCCATTGTTCCTTGTATTATGCCTATGAGGATTAGAGAATTAATTATTCAATGAATTCATTTTTTTTTTTACCTGAAGAGAGTCTTGATCCTGGAAGGAATGGCAGCCCTGGCTGGATGAGAGATCCTCAGAATGAGAGCGGACCAATCGTCCTCGTTCCTCCCGAGGGGATTCCAACGGGGGCGTGAGGGGGGCCGAGGGAGGGGCAAGCTCCAGTCCCTCCTGGCCCGGTGGAAGGGGTGCAAGAGGGTCGCCGTTCAGGTCACCACAATGGGCGGGGTCGTCGTCGATGGGAGGCAGCTCGCCGCCCTCGAGATCAAATTCTTGTTTTCTCTGGTACGGGAGAGAGAGAAATGAGAGAATGTGAATAGTGTGCATATGTGAGAGAGAGAGGGAGGGAGGGAGGGAGACAGAGAGAGACAAAGAGAGAGACAAAGAGAGAGAGAAAAGGGAGAGGGTGTAGTAGTAGTTTTTTAGAGAATGGAGGAGACAGAGAGGGATATAGGAAGAGGAGTAACAGGAAACTACCAAAGGGACAGCAGTGTCACACAAATGCAGACCTGACTTGAATGGAAAACACTTGAACGTAGGAGGGAAAAGAGTTGTCTAGTAAACTAGTAGTTATGTTGTACAGAATCAACAAGGGAAAGGTGGGCCTAAAGCAAGAGGACTACATACAAGTATCAACAGGGTCAAGGTAAAGAAGAAACCACCAACGCTCAATAGAAATCCCCTTTGCCAGAAAGGACGTATATAAATACTCCTTTTTCCCCAAGAACTGGACGAGCATGGAACACCCTCGACCAGCATTGTGTAATACCCACATCTGTTGAGAATTTCAGAAACAAACTTTAGCATGCATCACCTGCCATACAAGTTAGCGACATGCAGAATACCGCCCTGCTGACTCTAAATTCAGAAGGTTCAGAAGGTAATAGAGAGAGAGAGAGAGAGAGAGAGAGAGAGAGAGAGAGAGAGAGAGAGAAAGGGTGTGCGTGCGTGAAAGAGGGAAGGGGAATAAGTGAGTGTAAAAAAAAGGAAAGGAGAGGAGGGAGAGAGAGAGAAGGGAGGGGAACGGGGAGTGAGAGGGGGGAAGGTGAGTTGTGCTGAGAGAGTTGAAAAGACAGTCGGGGGAAGAAGAATAGGGAGAAAAAGAGAGACAGAGAAAGGGGACGGGGGAGAAAGAGAAAGTGGTTAGGAAGAGACTTCAGGAAAAAGTAAAAGAAAGAGATACTTATATGCTCTTTATACATGCGTGGAAAAAGAAATCTCTGTGCTCTGTTCAGAGTTTGTAGCCATTAAACATGTTATGTCTCTTCTTATTAGACTTACTTTGGGTGGATCTTTTTATGCTCTGTTCAGGGCCCATACCTTTGGACATTCTTCTATACATTTACTTACTTCTGCTGTGTTATCTTTCTTGTTATTACACTTACTTTGGGTGGAACTCTTTGTGCTCTGTTAAGGGCCAGTACATTTGGACATTCTTCTATACATTTACTTAATACCGCTGTGTTATGTCTCTTGTTATTACACTTACTTTGGGTGGCACTCTTTGTGCTCTGTTAAGGGCCTGTACCTTCAGCCCCTCCTCGATACTGGTGCTCAAAGCAGCAGTATTGTGTCTCTTGTTCAACTTGGCCATGACTCTCTCCTACATCACAGAACAGAAAGAGACAAAGAGACTTAACAATGGAACCAATCAGATGTATTTGATTCAAATAAATTCAAATGGCAATGTCAATGCACCATAAGTCACTAATGATAATTAAAAGAAGTAAACACAAGAACAATACACAAATTAAAGGGAGTACATGTATGCCACATCATGGAGATTTCATATATTCAGTTCCGTTCACCTACAACATTTATATCAAGCCCCATATGAAAATGAGTTAAACTTTATCACAGAGATATTATTCATGCTCTAGGGTGAAACATAATCATATTTAGATATGAACAATATTCATATACGGCAGAAATAACACTCATTCAATTTGGATCTCTCCTCATTATCATTCATTCTTTAGCTTCCGTTTATAATGTCCGATTTCGGATTCCTGTTTACTCTTACAATGAAAGCTGGTGTTCTCTGTTCTACAATTACTACAATAAGAAGTATGAAAAAGATTCAAATCTATCGCCATGGTTACCTGATGTGCTTCGTATTCATCTCGACTGGGATAGATCTTGGAGATGAGGGCATCAAAATTAGGATCTGGTCTTAGAGACCGCTTTGAGACCAGCTTCTTCCTACATGTGGGGCATTCCTTGTTCCTGTTTAAAATTTTAAAAATAAATAACATTTTTAAAAATAAATAAATAAGAAAAGAATAACAATATGAAATCAATTAACTAAATAAAAGCAACATGTCCAGGCCCCCACATTACTATCTTGGAAGGGGGTCTAGATCAAAGTTTTTACAGTGTGTATACATGATGAGCCCTATGTAAAAAATACAATTTTTTTGTTGTTGGGGGGGGGGGGGGGGTGGGGCTCAGACTGATCTTTTGGGAGTCAATGTGTCTCGGGTTGCCTGTTAGTTTCAATCCCTGAAAATAGTAACTAAAATTATAGAGGAATGTTCAAATGTTATCTATCAGTCCAACCAAATAAATCGGGGCAGCATTCCATGTGTTACATGTAATACAAATGCTTTAATGGGTTGTTGAGGAACTTGTACTCATGACATTTTCGTGGAACAATTCCTTGATGAAGATAAGCCTGCTGACTGTGAACCACAAGGTTCAAGTACGTGTCGCAGCACTAATAATATCCTGTGGCAACCACACATTAAAGGTATAGACCAGTTTGGAAACTCCCCCTCTCTCAAAAAAATGAAATGGAAGCACTCATTACCAATCATGTGAAAGAATATGTTTTGACTAATATGTGATGATACAAATTTTGCCAGGAAACCGCCTACTAGTTGATATATTTGGTAATTATCATATCGATCTGGACTGGATAGATATTGCGTAGTCCCATATACATCTTTCTGTGTACAGTGATTGTAACTTTGCCAAGGCTGGGCCAAATTTCTTATCATTTTGATGATTCCAGAACCTTGCAGTACACACCAATACTTATATGCTAGATGATCAACCTTTTCCGATCGATTCCACAACGTTTTTTTCACAATGCAATCGCATGACCACAACTGGTCTTTACCTTTAATCTAAATTTTGCCACACCCAACCAAGGTTGGGTACCTGTTAGGAGTCATTCCCTGAATGCACTGAGCCCTACATCTTTTGGAAGCGCATCTAAGTGTTACATCATAATTTGATATGCACAACACGAAAGTGGATTATTACATTAATCATTATTGTTATTTTACACTTACCCACTCCTTAGTGCAGTGATGATGCAATCTTGACAGAAGCGGTGCAGGCACTCCTTGGTGGTGTAGGTATTTTTGAGCATGTCCAGACAGATAGGACACATGAGCTCACTGTGGAGGCTACGTGGGGAGACGGCGATCTCCGTTTCATCAGTGATGGCTTCTTGCGGAGAGCGGTGAAGCTCATATAGACTCAGTTCTGATTCATTAAAAAATAACATTAAACAAATCAGAGCTTCACTTCTGATTATCATTGAAAAGAGACATTTACCATTCAGGAATTCAGCTCTAGTCACAGAAATGAATACAATGTGTCGTAGAAAATATTTAGAATAAAAATAATAGGCGATTTATATTTAGAAATAACAAAATTAATAACACTGACAATCAGCTCTGGTTATTAAATATATACAAATATCATTCATAGAAAGTCGGTTCTGATTAGGTAGGTGATCCGAGGTATGGTGGTGGTGGCAGTGGTGTAGGGAGAACTTGAGGGGAGAAAGGACCTATGACCTACACAAATTTGTATTTAGTGAGAAATCTACTGACGGATGGAATTGGTTCCAAATTTTTTCCATTCAATTTTATTTTACCAAAGCAAATAAAAAATAACATACATACATAGAATTATACATTGCACATTAAACATAAAAAGATTAGAATAATTATATACAAATATACTACAACAATATAAATATTGCTCGTTAGGTAGCAGCCATAAAGAAAGTGACCCTTATATGTGGCGAAATCGACAAAAACATAATTACAAGATAAATGAGGGTACAAGATTACAAGGCATGACAAAATGCAACATTACCAAAAACTTGATTGACCGAGGAACAAAGATTATTTATTTAAGAAACTGAATTCCTAAAAATAGAATTCTTCAGAAGAACGTTCAAATATGCTTACCCCATGACTTACTGGGTTGCGAATTCCCACTTGCCTGTCATGAAAGAGAATGAGATAGAGAGAGATAATAAATTAGAATAATACAGTAATGCTCACAGCTTTGAGAGCTGTTTTTATTATTCTTTGTGCACAGAACCATTAAAAAATAAAGCTCGGGGACAGGGCTAAAGGTGCACGTCCTGCCACAAAAATCTGATTATTGCTTTTTTAATACTTTTTTCACATTTCACCTGCATTCACTTTTTCATGAATAAAAGAACACTAACAATCTCATGCTGTGGCTCAAGAAAACTACTGTTGCATATATCCAATCTAATCCGAAAGTTGAGCCAATGTGCACACATCCTAAATGAAAGACTAGTTCCTATTATGGGACACTACACTCTCTCTCTATTGTATTGTGTGCCTTGAGCATTTGATTTCAAGTAGATTCTGCACCTTATAGATCTCTTATATTATCATTATTAATTATTATCGTCATAGTCATAAACTTTTGTAAAGACTTTTGGTAATAGGCCAGAGGTAGTCTCAGCAGAACAGCCATAACCCATTCGATATCAGAGACGGAAACTTTTGCCATTTCGGTTTATTAACCTTACAATCTTGCATGTGAGTCGTGAATCCTGATTACGTGAACTAGCTGACATGCAATTTACATTACAAGAATGTTGGCCTCCGACGAGAGTTTGTCATATTGATTCTGGCTGGAAACACACGCAACACTTTGCCACTGGTGTTTAACAAAAAGTGTTGAATTGCAGAATTCAGATTTCTGCATCACAAGCCCGAAAGGCGGTAGGGGCGCTGGTCCAAGAATAAGGATCGTCCGCATAAACAAGGATATGCTCATAAACGCAGACAAATTGCGCATTTTTGCTGACGTTTTTTTTCATCAGCGCTCTTCGCTCTTCGGGTTTAGACTTCCTGAACTGCGCGCTGGCGATGCGAAAAAGGGATTCCACGTAAGAAAAGAACCCCAGTTTACCGTCTACTTTTAGGGGTTGTCCCTCTTCATGAGGATTTATCGCTCATAACGTGAAAGTCTCTGTACAAAGTCAACTTAAAATGCATGAAGATAATCATCTCGGAATCCTTTTAGCGCATCGCCATTCGCTAACGTCTGCGAAAATGCGGACGATCCTTATTTTTGCAGACTTGTCCATCCGCGTTTACGAAGACGATCATTCTTAATATGCGGCAATCTTGAAACTCGAACCAGCGCCCCTAGGCCCTAGCCCTACTGATAGATCTACCAGGAGTACCAGTACCCAGACCCAGTCTTGTGTCTGAAAACGTTGGGTATCCGGAAAATTGATTAAAAAAAGTAATTTGATTTTGAAGAATTTTATAAGAAATATTTCATAGTCTAAATCTTCTATTTTTCTAAGACTTTTCTTGATGTTGGACAATGTTTAAAAAGATAAATTTCAATGATGGACTGATGGTGAGTGCTTTTTCATTGAACTAGTAGACTATTAGAATCTAGATCTAGACTAAATCCAAAGGCGAAACTAAAGAGAAGGCTTATTTATTATGTTTGTTAGTGTGTCCGGACACCAAACCCCTATTTTACTAATGCTGACCGCTGGGTACCAGCTTGAGCCGAGTCGCCCGGCTGCTAATTTTTTATTCCCAAACAGGTTTGCCAATGCTAATATTTCCGGTCATCTGATTGGCTGATATGTTACGTCACTAGCAATGACGTAACCGAGTGAAAGGGTTATAAAAATCATGCAGAATCACTTTTCGTCAACCCATCGTTGGCTCAATCGGTAAGGACAGCGTAATACAATCTCAGAGTCGAGGGTTCAAGTCTCAGTTTATTTAGTTTTTTTGCCTTTATAAATAGAGTCTAGACTCTAGTGAGGCAAAGCAATACAAAATCAAAGTCTAATTGTTTGTGACCTCTTTCCGATCTGCTAATGACGTATCAGCCATTGAGAAGAACGGAAGTATAAGAAATTGCAAACCTGTTTGGGAATAAAAAATTCGCCGCCCGGCCGTCGGGGGCCGCGGCCTGACTACACTGACTACTGACTACTGCATTTCTGGCACAAAAAGTGGCAGGGCGCTAGCCGGTCAGACCGAGCCAGACACAACATGCAACACACACCCACACCCCTGACAGACACTCACCGTACACACACAACATGCATGGGCGCAGGGAATTGAATGAAAATGTCGGCTGACTCACCTGTGTAACGGCCATTTCCTCAGATATCTTGACAATTTGTGAGCTCTAAGTAAATTCTGACGAACAAGAATCAAACTGAGTATCTGCTGATGGAATTGGAAATTCAAGAAAATGTACAAATAAGTTGCAATTCAGCTTTTTACGAGCAAGAAAATGTCAGCACT
This sequence comes from Strongylocentrotus droebachiensis, assembly GCA_035222895.1. NCBI lineage: Eukaryota > Metazoa > Echinodermata > Echinoidea > Camarodonta > Strongylocentrotidae > Strongylocentrotus > Strongylocentrotus droebachiensis. The sequence goes on along the minus strand of JAVYIG010012514.1, from coordinate 39,913 downwards.
GATGAGAAAATAAAGACATCGAGAACAACATTGTAAAGAATGTCATTTATTTCAATTTTTTTAAAAACCTAAGATAAAATAATTTCAGTACACGATCCTGATTATAAAAAATATATCTTACTTTTAATTATTTAGATTCAATTAAGATATTTTCGTAATTTGACGAGATAGTTAAAAGTAAGATGAACATCGTAACTGTGATATAAGTTGACCTTTGACATGCTCATGTAAACAATTTTCAGTTGTCAAGAATAGCTGAAATTTCGATGTTTAATTTGTGAGTAGCCTAACTTTATTCTTTCTGCAGCGGCCTGCGCCTGCGCCTGATAGGAAAATAGTAACTTAACTAATTGAATGTTTATGTCAACCTTTAACTTTTCAAAGTCCCGTCTAACATTCACTAAAACGGTAACTAGATCTACAGTTAAATTGATATCATTCATGCCCTAATTTGCATCTAGCATCTTTCACTGAGCTGACTTCATCACTCATACTTCTTCACTTTCAATTTCAGAAGTTCAGTGCAGTGACAGTGACATGTGTGTGACAGTGAAAGTGTGAGTGCGGTGTCAACTTGTCTTCACAAAACTCAAAGGTGACAAATGCTAAGCCCAAGGCCAAGGGCTTGAAGAAATTAATTTAAAGAATTTTGATGATGTTGATCACCAAGGCCAGCCAGCGCCAGCGCCAGGCAAGCGTACGTTAATTTGGCATCCATTTGCATGTGTGAAGAGTGATGAGTGATGACTGATGACTTGACGTAAACAAATTCAAAACCTCAAATTAAATGTTTACTTTAACATTAACATTTAATTTGAAGTTTACATAGCACCCAGGGCCATTCCCGCACCCGAAAAACCTCACAAAATAATGGCTTACGTTTAGACTAGAGTCTAGTTTGAAAATGCCTTTTAGTTTTATTTGGAATATTCTTTCTATTCGTAGATCTAGGTCTAGACTAGAATCTAGTCATACAAAGCAATTTTTCAATGAGATTTTTACCTGTGTAGACTGTTTTAAGTCTTAGACATTATTTTATAAACTAAGCAATGAATGAAAAAGATAATAGTTCCCAATTCAAAGCAGAAAAGATGATAAATTTAACCCTTACAAATCCTTACAATGCAATGTTTTTCTATTCTATCCATAGACTTGTGGTGCCAGCTGTTTTGTGTAATATGGTGGTAACATGATTGTAACCCTCAATGGAGTGCTATGATAAGATCACAACATTAGGCCAAGGGGGGTGGCGGCGCAGTCTATCTAGTTAGACATCAGATTAGTAAAAGGTAAGTAGACTCTACAGCATTATTTTTAATTTTCTTTCTTTATATTATTAGTTTTTTTTATCTTCTCCACTAGAAAAAGAACCACAGTAGACCTCTACATCCTGATATTGAATTGCTTTGAATAAATTATGCATAAATATCAGATAATCAATCATTGAAGTTTGAGATCAAATCTAAAAGGAGAGAAATTAATCTATAACATTTTCAGATATTGAAAAAATTCCCACACAAATTGTCAACTGTATGATTTATTGATTTATACATATATTTTTGTCTCCATAAGTGGAATCTGATTATAATATGCCCTATTGATCGCCTATATTTCACTTTTTTTTCTACTACTACAGTGTATATGAAAGAGTGGAATATACAAACTGTTGCCAATTTTAGTTTTAATAAAAGGACTTAAGGTGATTTATTTAGACCTTTAAAAAACTCTGAACAACTTTTTATGCTATTTATTATTTTTTCATTATTTTGCTCTTTTATGTTTCAGTGGTATTATAGGATGAGTCTTATGAAATGATTTTTATTAAGTTTTAGGAACATTGATTTAAATTTCTGATCCCCCCTTTTTTTGACAGGCTTCTAGCGTTGAAGAAGATTCAACTGGATGAGAAGAGAAAAACAAGAACCAGAGAAGCGGTAGAGAGAGAAGCAAAGTAAGATCTTTTGATTTTTCTCCTTCTAATTCTAATTATTTATTCATTCATTTATTGCAACCATGAGTTGGATTTCATACAATAAAAAGGCAGGCATAAAAATGGTTCACAATATAGTTATAGATATATACTTTGTACAATAAAACTGTATAAATTGACACTTTAAATACATTCAATGTAGATATGAAGAAAGAAAAAAAAAATCAAGAGCAATGGCATTTAAACATAATTATAAGGTACATAGGACTTCACAGGACCAATAATCATATATCAACTGACATCAACGTATTGTTCAATTACATTCTGAAAATGGACTATGCAACAACGTCATGAAAGAGATACTGAGATGACTTTTTAATTATTATCATCTTCCAATTTCAGGATCCTGTCCCAGCTGAGGCATCCCCATATTGTCACGTATCATGATTCTTTCTTTGAGGAACAACCAGAGTCTGTCTACCTCTGTATAGCACAGGTTAGTCGCATGGAGAATTCTGTCAGTTTGTCTCTTTTTCTCTCACTTTCTGTATGTCCGTTTCTCTGTCTCTGTCTCTCTCTCTCTGTCTCTCTTTCTTTGAGGAACAGCCAGAGTCTGTCTACCTCTGTATAGCACAGGTTAGTCACATGAAGGGTTTCTTCTGTTTGTCTCCCAAAACTTTCTCTCTCTCTCTCTTACTTTCTGTATGTCTGTTTTCTTTATGTCTCTCTTTCTGACTCTTCCTGTCTATCTATATCACCATCTCTCTCTCTCTCTCTCTCTCCCCTCTCTCTCTGTTTGTCTCTGTCCTTCAATGTCTGTAAACAAAGTATATTATTTTTCAAGATTTAAAAAGAAAAATATGTCAAAATACTTTTTAAATGTTATGTTCCTAACCTACAGCCTAGCCTACGCACCTTTGTTCCTTTATTTTACAATGTCTGCTTTTCTTTTTTTCTCCTTTTCTTTTTTTCTCCTTCTGTTTTTTGTTGTTTGTTTATTGTTGGTATTTTGTGAGTGTTTGTTGTTGTTATTCTTTGTCATTGCTCAGTAGTGACTACAAATCTCTTACTTTTCATCAAACTGACATACATAAGTCATTTCTGTTTTTCTGACTCTCCGTACCCAGGACTATTGCGATGGCGGGAACCTAGACGAGAGGATACAGACGGCTAAGCACCGAGGCAAACCGTTTGATGAAGGACGGATTATGCAATGGTTTATACAGCTAGTCATGGCTGTACAATACATACACTCCAAGAAAATACTTCACAGGTACATGCTGAGGTTTTATAGTGTCATAAATCGATGGCAGTTCGGATAAAAATGGAATTTTTTTTGTTCATCCTAACTTGTCATTTATTTAGGAAAAGAAAAGAAAAATGTGGAATATGTGAAGTTGTGAACAATCATTAAAGGGAAATCAGAAAAATTGAGGAAAGCAGAAAAATCAGAGATGCAGACTGGTGAAAGTTTGAATAAAATCAGACAAACATTGAGAAAGTTATGAATGTTTTAAAATGTTGTAATCGCTATTGGTATGGGCTCTTCAAATTGGCTGAATCGATAATGTCTCTGTGGTGTAGTGGCAGACAACTTTCTCATTTGTTCCAACACACACAATGACCATAATTTGATTTTTTCAAAAAGGGGTTGGATCGCCCTTTAAGAAGAGTTATTATTAGGGATGTTAGACTAAAAATTGAAGTCCATTAAATCATGACAATTTTGCACTGTATTTGGAGAACACAATTTATCATTCAATATGGAAAAAAATGGAGTCAAAATATAAATCGATTCTCGAGATATTAATTTTTTAATGTTTTTATTTAGGGGTATTTCCTGAAGTTTTTGCATAGGAAATTACAATGTAAGCATGGCACCGAGTGTAATTTAAGTACATTGTAAAGAGTACATACCTCAACATTGCAAGCATTGTTTGATGTGCCATATCTCAAAAAATATATCTTGTTTCTCATTGAAATTTCAACAGAACTTTTCTTCATTATATTCTTTTTATCAACATTTTTAAGAGAAACCTTGAAATTAAATATATTGTTGCCATGGAAACAAAACAAAATAAGAAAATATTTAAAAATTAATATACCGGTATTTACTTTCCAGATCAAATTGCTACTCAAAACACTTTGCATTCCAAGATAATGGCAGGGACATCTTTCCACAACATTTCTAAAATTAAAATATAAGGTTGCCATGGCAACAAACAAAGAAAAACAAAGAAAAACGAAGATTTAAAAAAAAAAAAAAAAATCACATGAAAAATGTTTCCTGATAAAATTTGAGGATCGATTTGAGGATCTGGAGGATCGCTGATTTTCAAGTAAAGATTTTCAAATAATCAGCGATACAAATATAAGATGATATTTCAATGTAAACTTGGATTAAAATTCTGGCAGTCATGGTGGAAAAATATATCAATTCCAAGTACATGTAAAATTGCTTTTTGATAAAGGAAAACAAATATGGTAAATGTCCAGAAAACCTCTTGTAATGTTACAAATGTATCAGGAGAATAACACCTGTATATTTACAATTACAGCTGAGTCACTAGAATTGCTCATTTCTACGTAATTTCCCTCGAAACAGTGTTTAGTTTCCCTTGAAACATTGTTTTAATCATTTCTTGCATTTTATCTTTTTTAAAGAGGGAGTTTGTACACTTAGAAGAAGAGCCACATGCCGGCGCTTACAATGGAAATTTCCACGTGCGCGCACGTGGCCATTGCGGCTTGATGATAACATCACGCTTTTCTTTCATTTATACTTCCTCCCGGCATTTCACTCGTACACACATTCAACATTTTAACTTCTTTTTCTATAATAAATACTGAGTTATTGCTTTAATAATGGAGTCTTTAATTATGAAAAACTTATATTCAACGTTTGTAGTCGATCAAAATTCTCAATTTATCCATGGAAAGTAGTTTCTAGCTGCAAATATTTCGTTCGGTCCGTACGTGTTCAGCACAGAATCACCAGGGGTTGAGGGTGAGTGTCAAGACTTAACGGTTGTTCAGTCTTGGGTAGTATACATCGGAAGTTTGTGATTATCTGTAGATGATCCTGAATGAATTTCCCTTAGATTTTTGGCTCAAAGATAGCTTGAATATCACTTATGAATATACTAACATTGACTTTTGCAAAAAGTTCATTTTTATAAGAAAAAGATCGCTATAAATTGGAACTTTTTTTTACTGCTCAAATATATTAAAAGTATGGGGTAGGCAAAAAAGTCAATGCGCATGGATTGTTTTCTTAAGTTTCATGAATGGCATGTCCAAATTTGGGCATTGTGTGACCCCAGGATCACCTCCAGATTTTGATGTAAACATGCGCAGTTTTTCAGAGAGTCACAGAAAAGCAGTGCCATGGCTCCCACAATGCCATTCAAACGCTTGCAAAGGGCCAATGGGCGAATTAGAGCTCATCTTTACTGCCATATTTTGATTGATTCTACGATTCTACTTGTGAAGAAAATGCTTCCAATATTGGAATACAACTTTAATCTACGGTAATTCTTAATCAATTAGTTCTTTCCTGCTAATTTTGATTTTTAATGAATTTTTAAAGATTGCATGTTTTTATTTCGACTACAATCACCGTTGGCTCGTACGCACATTGATGGCTCGATTTCAGGATTGCAGCGCGAGCGTCTGACATCCCTATTATTATTACTACTTCTAATACTACTATTATTGTTAACATCGTCATCATCGTCATCATTTTCTTTTTGTATTCATGTCCTTAAAATTGTTCGGTGCATTTTTCTTGATTTACCAGAGATCTAAAAACACAGAATGTCTTCCTGACCAAGAGTGACGTAGTCAAACTAGGTGAGTTATCGCTTTTGTGTACTTAGGGGTAGACTTGTTCAGATATGGCTGAAACAATTGGTAGTGGCTTTTGGCTTTATGAAAAACTGAACGTCTTGCATATTTGCCCTTGACTCCTCAATCCGTGTAAAAAATATAGGCTTATACAGTATATAGGGGATTTTTTAACTCAATTTTTTCAATTCACTGTGAATTATCATTTAAGTAGTCACCCAAAGAATCAAAAGTGTTTTGAATTGATGCAAAATTCATACCATTTCGAAGGGGAAGCCTTACCGATGAAATATGTCACAGCTAGCCACAAATCATTTTACACCTTTCCAAGATATCTATATGATTTTTCAGAAAATTACTTGTGTTTTTTAAGAGAAAATCTTTCCATCTATGTATGATTTGTCCATAATTGTCAGTTGTCGTGAATTTTCTTCTGGTGACTATTTTAACATCAAATCAATTATAACGCTGAGGTAATGATATGATTGCAGGGCCCTTAGGGAGAGGCTACATATTACTATTATAATTATTATTATCACGATGACCTTGTTTCAATGTAAAGGTGACTTCGGTATCTCAAGGACCTGTGTCACAAAACCTTTTTTCAATGACAAATGACAAATATCAGTGACAAATCTGCTAATAACCAATCAGAAGCAAGGATTTCAGTAGCTTATAACAACAACTGTCATTTGTCACTGATGGCAAGTTTTGTGAAACACTCCCCTTTGTTTCTATGTGTAGGTGACTTTGGTATTTCGAGGACGTTGGAGCACACCGTCGACAAGGCCAAGACCTGCGTCGGGACCCCGTGCTACCTTAGTCCAGAGGTCTGCCAGGACCAGCCCTATAACAACAAGTCTGACGTCTGGGTAAGTCCTGGATCATGTTTCATAAAGCTGTTCGTAAAGTTACGCATGACTTTAGGAACAACTTGTATATGAAGTGCTAGATATGATGCCCAAAGTTTTTCCTGATGTTTTAACAAAGTGTGACTATATTTCCAATAACCTCAATTATATTATGGTAAAAAAAAATACTTTGCATTAAAAATGTTTGTTATAATAAGATTGTTAATCTTCATCTGCACAGTTTAACTTTTTCGAAGCTGCTCGATTGGGCGGTTTGTTAAGGTGAGAGATTTTTTTTTTAAATAACGTTTTAAGAATACTTTTTGTTGTTGATGAAGGTTGGCATCTCTGACAAAGACTCAAAAAGATAAATCCGGACCCCCTTCCAAACAAAAAAGGTATTGTGGGGCCCTTCGTAAAGACACTTTTTCTTTCTTTCTCCCCATCTCTAGGCTCTTGGTTGTCTATTGTATGAGGTGTGTGCATTTGAGCCTGCGTTCGATGCTCACAATCTTCTCAGCCTCTATTACAAGATCGTCAAAGGTGATAATCCTGTAAGTATGGATGCACTCGTCCCTTGATCACTAAGGGTATGGGAACTCCAAATTGGCAATTAGGTGATGTCACTGAAGCTGTGATGTAGTTTTAGATGTTCATCTCATGTTTAAAGATGTTGGTTCTTGTATAGAACTAGACTTTATATTAATCACAACTTATTCATGATTGATATCAATCGCATCTATTTACATAAGAGATAGGAGACTGCAATCTTGCGATTGCTTAGAGGACTAGTCTTGCGATTGATTTGGATCAATCATAACTCTTTATAAGATGGGGCCCAAATATCAACTTTTTCTGTTTGTTTTACCGGACTGCCTATTAAGAAAGCATGTTTATGCTTGTAAGTAATCAATTAGGGGACCAACGGCTTTAAGTCCTCTCCGAGGGACTTGATAGTGAGGATTAATGCCTTGCCAAAAGGTACTAGCGCATCAAATTGGTTTCAAACCCGGAACCTCCCGGTTAGGAGACCCACTGCTCTACCACTGAGCCATGGCGCCTCCTCCTAAATATTCTTCATTGTAAGACTGTTTGGGTTCTTATATGAGCTTATGAGCATACTCAACAATTTTGAACAACGAGTGAAGTATCCTCAAAGCAAGTGCGATATACCCTTGCATCTCACGAAAGAAAAGCCATTCAATTTTATTATTATTTGCGTGAAATCTAGTACTTCATTTTTCCTCCATTTCATCCTTATGGTTTTGCATTCAAACACAGAGTGCAAAACATGAGATTTCCCTGCCCAAGCAATTTGCTAGTGCTGGACACATATATACATCCATTGTCTTAGCCTATTTGTATTTAAACACATATTCACTTTTTTTACGCGTTGGCACATCCTAAACCACTAGATATAGAAAAATATTGCACAAAATCCAAGGACTTTTTCGCCATGAGTAAGATATACTGATATTTCTGGTCGGCGCAAGCCCTTCATAGAAATAATATTTTGTAATATCATTCATTTCAGACCATTCCGTCCACGTACTCTACCGATCTTCAAGATTTATTAACATTTATACTCGAGAAAGATCCAGACAAACGACCGAGGTAGGTATAAGATCTTGATCAGGGGAACGTTTCTCAAAGACTAAGATTTAACTATGGTAGGGCGTTCATGCCACTGTTAGCTCTCACCATTAACTGGCATTGGTCTCTCAAGGGACGTACAAATCATGGTCACAGATCTACAGAATTTGCATAGTTCATTATTGAAGGCAAAAATATTTTCTAAATCATTTATGGTGAGAGCAATCAATGGCATGAATGGCCTGCCATAGTTAAGTCCAATTTAAAATCGATCTTAATCTTTGCGAAAACATCCCCCAGGAATGATATCCTGAAAACTATTTTAAGGAGAGATACTTTATTTATTTATATGCCACATAACTCCTCTACCTGTGTCACATTGTTTTATCATGGGATAGATTGAAGGCTTTAAAGCCTGTCTGCACTAGTTTGGCCAGGGGGATTAGACCTCCCTGCATGGTCACTGACAGGCGGTTATCTCATCAAGTCAGCTCTCAATTAACATAAGAAAAAGGGATCATGGGGGACCAACGGGTAATGCTTAGGCATTGTTTGATATATAGAGGGCGCAAGTAGATACAAGTAGTACAGACAGGCTTTAAGATCATTAAACTGTTTCCAGTGAAAGATCTATACCAGGGTTGTCATGGAGCCAATCAAGACTAATCAAGACTGAACACGCTATTACGTTTCTTATAACGTTTCTTGTTATATTGCTACAATGATTCTCTCTCAGGACTACATGCAGATGCATCTTAGTAACTTCACTTTTTATGCCTCCGTTACGAAGTAGCCAGAGGCATTATGTTTTCGGGTTGTCCGTCCGTCCGTACGTACGTCCGTACGTCCCGTTCTTGTGATCGCGTTATCTGAAGAACCGATTGATGGATTCCTGCCAAACTTTGGTCATGTATTTATCTTGCAGAGCCGATGAACTGATTAGGTTTTGGGGTCACGAGGTCAAAGGTCAAAGGTCACAGGGCTCATTATGTATGCAAAAACAGCTCGTGATCGCGTTATCTGAAGAACCCATTGATGGATTCCTGCCAAACTTTGGTCATGTATGTATCTTGCAGAGCCGATGAACTGATTAGAGTTTGGGGTCATGAGGTCAAGGTCAAAGGTCATGTGGCTCATTATTTGTGCAAAAATAGCTTTTGATCGCATTATCATTAGAACAGATTAATGGATCCTGCCAAACTTAGATCATGTATGTATCTTGCAGAGCCAATGAACTGAGTAGATTCTTGGGTCATGAGGTCAAAGGTCATGGGCTCATTATGTATGCAAAAATAGCTCGTGAACGCATTCTCATTAGAACTGACAGATGGATTACTATTTAACTTGGGACATCTTGCAGAGCCAATGAACTGAGTAGATGTTAGGGTCATGAGGTCAAAGATCAAAGGGTCATATATGTATATGAGAAATTGCTTGTAATCACGATATTCTGAGAACCTGTTAATGGATTACAATTGAACTTGAATTTGAAAAATTTCTTCTGTTTTGGTTTGTCAAATTGCTCTATGACGGAGGCATCATTTCGACTGCGCGCAGTCGAATTCCATCTAGTTTAGTATCCAACCATAATTTCATTTCCTAAAACATTTCTTACAGTGCTACAATGATTATTTCTTACTAATTTGCTAGTGTGAACACACTATATCATTTCCTAAAATGTTTCTTGTTCCAGTGCTATCTCAAGACTACATGCGCTACCATTACTGTGTTAGTTTAAACACGTCTATCAATTTAAATTGAAATCATCGTTTCCTAAAACGTTTCTTTGTTCTAGTGCTACAGCGATTCTCTCTCAAGAAAGCATGCGCTACCATTGCTGTGTTAGTTTGAACACGTCTATCAATTTAGATTTAAAACGTTTCTTTGTTCAAGTGCATCGCTGTGTTAGTTTGAACACATTTGTCAATTTAAATGTAAATTATCGTTTCCTAAAACATTTCTTGTTCCAGTGCCACAACGATTCTCTCTCAGGACTATGTGCAATACCATCTTAGTAACTTCATAGCAGAGAAAGAGCTCTTACAGCAGCAGCTTGCAACCACTACCACCAAACCTCAAACTGGCTCCTCCCCCATCGCTAGGTCAAAGGTCATCAATGTCTCGAGCACATTACGGTGGGTTTTTACAATGTACATGTACCTCAGTCATTGGTGATATATAGTATTGATTGTTTTGTTCAAGAAAACAGGAAAAAATGAGAAATGATCATGCTGAGAATTACCAAAATGTATATACAGTCAAACCTGCTTTAGTGACCACCTGTCTACAAAGACCATGTTTTTGTCTTCCTTGAAAATGGTTTCTCATTGAAACATGTACTAAAGGAACCTGTCTACAAAGACCACTTTTTGTGTTTCCCTTGGGCGGTCGCTATAGACAGATTTGACTGTATATGGTAATCAGTTATTATTCACTTTATCATTTGTAAATAACCAATAATTTGATCACCTATGTCTCAAGCACATTACGGTTGGTTTTTACAATGTACATGTATCTCTGTCATTTGAGATATACACTACTGCCTAAAGGTTTTGGCAGCGGGCTGACCCGATGCCCGAAGCGCGTAGCTGAAGAGACGATGTTCGGGTCGCGCCCGATGTTCGGGTCGCGCCCGAAATCAGCCCGAAATCAGCCCGAAATCTGCCCGAAATCTGCCCGGTACTATATTCGCCTTGATATGATGCGCGTGCTGAAGTCGTGCGTTTTTAAGACTCGCACGCGACAAGACCCGATGACGTCACGTTGAAAAGTCAAATTGGTCGAGAAAAGCGATTCAACTGCAGATCAATTTGCCTATACAATTTGTGTGTTAAAATATGAATCGCACCGCACGAAAATTATACACAAATACACGTAGAGTGTATGGGAGAGTCGAGTGTATGGTAGGAAAGACGCTCACTAATTTGTTTTGGTGTTCACCAACTCTCACAGCAATATGAGTAAGGCAGTCTAAAGTCTAGTCTAGACCCCCTGATTTAGATCTAACAGTGGATGACCACCGTAGGCTTTAGATACTTTTCTGCCAAACATCTTCGAAGAGCTAGGCCCAGGGTCCATGAAATTAGCAGTCGCTAGTCGGACGGCAACGGGGACGGCAAACGCTAGCATAGCTACCGTACCACATCGTCATGCCTAGCCTAGGATCTAGCCTAAACTTAATAAAATGGCTCAATTGAGCACTCATCAGACTAATGATATGAACAATTTGGTCTCACCTTACATTATGCCAATGACACATCAGTCCCTGTTTCCATATTTTAATTCCAAGGATTAAGAGATGCTTTCTTTGTAACAACTAAGTCATAATTAATACAAATAGTGCTACGTTGTGTAGCCTGTAGGCATAGCCTATGCCAGGGAGGTGTAATTCCACCTCCCTGCATGATGTAGATCTAGATTTTGGACGCACATGGTACGCGAAGCTTACGTAGATATCTAGGTCAACTTATGACCTATGCTCGTGCTGCATGCATCACATTCGTAACCCCCATCCCCCTCCGAGGAGATTTGCTCCCCTAAAAAAACATCTGCTTTTATTAAGACCAGCTTATTATCTGGGTGGACTTCCCCCTTAAATGAACGGGGGGAGGGGGGTATTGATTTCAGGTGGTAAACTTTTTAAAGAATGGGGAAAATTGTCGTCGGGAGGTAATTGTCCTGATACATTATTTTTTTCAATTCGTCATCATTATTGAACATCAATTATATTTAGTATCATCATTATTTGTTATGTTTATTCTTTGCTTGTCAAATTGAAAAATTGACCCCCCCCCCCCCCCCCCCCCCCCCCCCTCCTCCTCCCGATTGGAACAAAGACGGAGTTGAATGGACTCCTGGGATGGGTATGCGATTTAGTTGTGCGTGTGTGTCTGAGTGAAAAGGAATATGAGGCATCTTTCCGTAAATGGATTTAAGGAAGCTTCCCGTGGTCAGTATAATATGTGCATGTTTGTCAGAGTGGAAATCATGAAATATGCTTCTTCTTTTTTTCTTGAAAAAATGTTATTGACAATCATTATGAAATTACTATACAACTACCCCCTCCCCCCCCCCCCCCCCCTCGGAGTTGATATGTATATTATTATAACTGTGGGTATGTGCATGTGATAAGTGTTGATTAAAATCAATCGAGGGATAATTAGAGAGGGAGGGGTAGGATTAAAGCCGGGTGATGCCCCAAACAATCGAAATGGATCAAAACAAGCATGTGATAACGGATATATTTTTTCTGAAGCGTTTTCACAAATGAAAACACGTGCCTCTTATCCCCATTTAAAAAAACGGAAGGAGAATGAGATGAAAAAGAAAAAAAAAAGAAGTAGACGGGGAGATTATGAAGCAGAGGGAGGGAGAAGAAAAAGAAGAAGAGGAGATGAAGAAGCAGAGGGGGTGGGGGAAGAAAAAGAAGAAGGGTAGATGAAGAAGCAGGGGGGGGAACGAAGAAAAATAAAAAGAGTAGATGAAAAGCAGAGGGGGCGGGGAGAAGAAAATGAAGAAGCAGAGGGGATTGGGGAAGAAAAAAAGGAAGGAGAGGAAAAAGAAGGGGATATAAAGAAGCAGAGGGGGGGGGGGAAGAAGAATAGGTGAAGAAGCAAAGGGGGTGAGGGTGAAGAAAAAGATGAAGAGTAGATGAAGAAGCAGAGGGGATTGGGGAAGAAAACAAAAGAAGGAGAGGGAAAAGAAGGAGAGGAAAAGGAAGAAGGGGAGATAAACAAGCAGAGGGGAGGGGGGGGAGAAGAGTAGGTGAAGAAGCAGAGGGGCGGGGCCGGTGGAGAAAAAGAAGAAGTGGAGATGAAGAAGCAGAGGGGTGGGGGAAGAAAAAAAGGAAGGAGAGGAATAAGAAGAAGGGGAGAAGAAAGGAAGGAGAAGGAAGGAGAAGAAAAAGAAGAAGACAATCTAAAAAGAAGAACAAAAATAGACACACGAAACAAGCAGAGAACTTATAATCAATTCCAAAATTAATTTATTCACCAATGAATTGAATGTTTGAATGACGAGAGCTAGCGTAGCGTATATTTCATATTATGTTTCAAGTGTTTCTAAACAAAGAGTTTGGAGACTAAATGTCTGGGCAACATGCGGTTATCTCAGAAGTTATTTATAAACAGATCATGTTTGCGCGGTAAGATCACATGATCTTAGTAGTGATGATTGAACCAGAAAACACCTCCCTGATTGAACCTTCGAGAGAGAGAGAGAGAGAGAGAGAGAGCAGTTCTGCCCTGAAAACTAAGCGTATGCATTTGTTCGAATCTTTCTCATCATCTTTTCTGTTTTTGCATTTCTTTGTTCCACCCTCTCTCTCTCTCTCTCTATGCTTGTATATTCCCTTCTCTTGTTCATTACGGTTCTAGTTCTAGGAGAATTACCCTTGGGCAATCACCCCGGCCAATTACTCCCCCCCCCCCCCCCCCCCCCCCCCCCCCCCCCCCCCCCCCCCCCCCCCCCCCCCCCCCACATTTACCTTTCCCTGAAAATTACCCCATTCCACAATCACCCCCTTGTTTAATTCATGTTTTTCTTTCTATCAATCATGTATTTTCGATTATCATTTTTTCTTTCCATACGTAGATCTTTATGAAGCAATTATTAATCATTCTTCTGGTTTCCTTCGTAAATGTGTTCACTTTATGTATTTCTTAGATTTTTCTATCATTTGCTATTTTTTCCTCAAGCCTCAAGTATCTCTTTGTTATTTCCTTATGTATTACTCGTATTTCGAATTGTATTTCCATCTATAACGTATTTTCATTGTTTATCGCCATGCTATCTTGTGTGTGTATTTTCGTGGGGTGGGGGGGGGGGAGTCTCTCTACATCATCATTTTAATAATCGCCATCAATACATACAGCCAGCATTTTCATCATCGTTCATCAATATCATCACCATCATCATCTTAATAATCGCCATCAATACATACAGCCAGCATTTTCATCATCATCATCATCACTACGGTCACCATCGATAAATCGGCATCAGAACAACTCAACATCTCTTCAGTGACTGGGCAATAACTTTCCTTTTCCACCGACAAAGCGGTTCCCTTTTGAAATTTGATTTGTTTACTAAAGCTTTGTTTCGTGAAATTGCCCTCTCACTTCAGACATGCATGCCGCTGCGGTTTTTAGAAAGAACAGAAAAGGCATTTTCCAGAAACTTTAGATCACTTGTTTTGTGACTGTAGGAGAGTTGTACCACTGTGGGAAAAATTGGTGGATAAGATTAACACTGGCACTGATCACAGTTATAATCTGACTTTGTCAAAATTTAATTTTTTGTTTGGGATACAGTCAAGGGACAAATACGCCTCTTGTATAAATCGTCCTTGTTTTCACGAAGTGACGGTAGTGAGGAAAATCGTAACGCAAAGTGAATGCATTTTTTTTTCACTACCGTCACTTCGTGAAAACAGCGACGAAATTTTCTCTGTTTATGTTTAAAATATTATATTTACTCATGTAGGTTTCAGGGAAAAGAACTTATTTTCGAAGCATTTGTTTCAATGGTAAAGTTCAAACAAAAAATAGAATATAAAATTGCCCAAAAGAAAAATAAGTTACAAGTCCATTTTAAGAAATGGTCTATCAAGTTTAACTGAAATTTAGGAGTAGTCTTGCAAAGCTCTGTTGTCATTAACATCTTCATTGACTTTTTGAAATGTAAACTTGCCCTCTGTGAAAGTATGTGAGTGTGTGTGTGTGTGTGTGTGCATGTTTATGGGTGCTTGAGTGCGTGCCTGTTTTGTAGTTTTAAGATGATATTATATTTTATATTGCTGCTTTTACTCTGTTAATTTTTCAAAAATAACAATAAAAACAGAAAAAAAAAAAAAAAAAAGATTAACAAATTTCATTAAAAAAATATTAAAAAAAAAAAAATTAAAGAAAAAAAAAAAAAAGAAAAAAAAAAAAAAAAAAAAAAGAAAAGGCGCAAACATTGCGTAACATGCACTTTCTCTGTCATGATGGCTCGTAGTAGGTCCATGCATCAAGTCACTCAGCAAGAGTTTGAGATACGAGTCGAGTCGTTGACTGGTATATATTATGTCAGCAAGATAAGAGATCAATTTGTTTCTCTGCAGTACTTGTTGGCTGAAGGCTGGTGGAATTTGAGCGAGCGCGAGCTTAGTAAATCAACAATTATCGGAGTGAAAATATTTGCGACCTTTTTTTCTTCTTCTTCCAGTTTCTCTCTCTCTCTACCCCACCCATTTATCACTTCACCATCTTCCCTCTTTCTTTCATTCTTACTCCCCATCTCCCTCTCTTTCATTTCGCTATATACCCCGTCTCCCTCCCCCGCCTTTCTCCTGTTCCTCTCTCTCCCCGTCTCTCCCCCTTTCTTTCACCTTTTCTCATACGGTATTCACTCCTTTCCTGAAAATCTCACAGCATGTGCGTCATTTTCACTGAAATAACGGCCATATTTTTCATATTATAAGAAGTATAGTTGTTTCAAGAAAATGGACAGGTCAGCTGAAAGTAAGTCCTTATAATTATTTGGATGTTTTGATATTTTCGGTTGATTCCAGATGAAGAAAAGCAAAGGCAAACTGTTCGCCAGATTCCGGTAAAAATCGCCAGTCAATCCCTCTTTGAGTGTGAAGCAAGGGTTACCGGATGCGTGTGGGTCACCTCCCTGGTTTTACCAAAGCATTTATCCTCGTACCAGACGGTTAATTTTGTCTATTTTGTAATTAGCCGCCTGGAGAAGAAAAAAATCTGCGGTAGTCCGCAGTTGACAAAAAAGTTAGGCGACAACTGTACCAAAATAAGTGATAATACTTCAACGTAAATACTTAAATTGTAAATTGATTTAATTTTTAGCTATGTCCTTCCATCGTGTTTATTTTAACTTGGACAAAATGACATGAGTTCGAGAACGCCGACTCGGCAGACGTTCACCGCATGTTAATTAAATCTGTTTAATGGTTGTTTTCTTGACAAAAACATCGAGTTAGAGTGACTATTGTGACGTTTGGAGATAACCATTATGACATCACAAAGCCGCGTAGCACTAGCATTCCACGCAGATGCGCATTTTTTCACAGACATTGCGCGCAAAGCAACGGCGCATAGCAACAAAGTAAACAAAGCAGCTCGAAGTTCGGGAACTTCCCGAAGTTCGGGCGCTCCCCCAAATTCCGCGCGTGCGTTCAATTCAGCTGCCCGAAATCTGCCCGAAATCTACCCGAAATCTGCCCGAAATCTGCCCGAAATCTGCCCGAACTTGCTCACATTTTTGGCAATTGACACTCAAAAAAAATACGCGACCCGCGGGTAGCTTGCCCGCGCCCGCAGCCCGCTGCCAAAACCTTTAGGCAGTAGTGTATAGTATTGATATCGATTGTTTTTTTCAAGAAACAATGAAATCAAATAATTAGTGTATGATTTACAACCTGTACAATTTTGACTTTTCTAGATAACTGGAAACCCAAGCACCTACTCATTTCAATTTTAGATATACACTCTACATTCAAATTGTTTCAGATGTCACTTGACTTCTCATGTTAGACCCTTTGCAATGACCTCTGACATGTAATATCCCACAAAGCAATGGTCCTTTTCCTGTCAATACACCAGTTTACAGTTGTATCAGTGCGCATGCGCAGACAGTTGACCTCGGGTCATTGGCCCCGGAATGGGGCCAATAACCTCTGACCTCTGGTATTTATGCGTAAATTAAGATTGCGCCCATGCAAATGATGATGTGCGCGCACAACGCAGCGCGTAGGGCAGTGATATTATCAAAATTTGCATGGGTGCAATCCTAATTTACGCATAAATACATGACCTCTAGGTCATTGGCTTTGTTTAAAATGGCGCACACAACTGTAAACTGGTGTATACGACCTTTGACCTCTGCATTCCCATAAGCCACTGGTCCGTAACCTCTTCCTATGACCGTTCATCTCTGATACGTATACGTCTATCCCACAAACGAGTGATCCGTGATTTATGACCTTTGACCTTTGAATGTTTATAATATTCCACAGAAACCGTCCAATGTCTGCCAGTCACAGGACGAGGGCGTCGTTACAAACAACTCAATCCGATCGGCCTCCACCCAGGAGCAAGTCATCTCTCGGTATGCTGCCCTCTATGCCACAGACTTGCACAGGGGATGCCATAAAGGAATCACCAGGTATGGAGCGTGTAGCTTGAAGGATATGAAGGGATTTTGATCATTTCTAGGGCATACTATGTATGTCTTAAGCCTTGTTGAACTATGATGCCATAAACGGCGGTGATTTTAAAAAAAAAATGATAATTTTAATAATTCGCTTCACATTTCTGTATCTTATAAAACAGCTCAGTGAATGCACATAGGACCATTGTTTCGTGCAGTTGCCATTTATTTCATACTCGCCATTGCCAATTTGAGAAGGAAAAGCTGATTCATTTTAAAAACTCTGAAATATGTGGATCACTTCCAGGTTTACCACCCATCATCCGTCCGCCCATTATACGTCCACCTCTGGAACCCAGTGAGTCAGGCGACTACCCTGACGACTTTGATAGCAGCGACGAAGAGAGGGATAGACCAGATAAGAATCGTATCGATGGAGCACGCCCTCTAGTGAGAACGTTAAGGCAGGTTTCAGAGATGGAAGTTGAAGTACCAGAGGAGTGCGAGTCTGTGTCAAACTCCGATGAAGGTAAAAAAATACAGTGAAACCTGTCTATAAAGACCACCCAAGGGAGACAAGAAAAGTGGTCTTTATAAAATTACAGTAAAACCTGTCTATAAAGACCACCCAAGGGAGACAAGAAAAGTGGTCTTTATAAAATTACAGTAAAACCTGTCTATAAAGACCACCAAGGGAGACAAGAAAAGTGGTCTTTATAAAATTACAGTAAAACCTGTCTATAAAGACCACCCAAGGGAGACAAGAAAAGTGGTCTTTATAAAATTACAGTAAAACCTGTCTATAAAGACCACCCAAGGGAGACAAGAAAAGTGGTCTTTATAAAATTACAGTAAAACCTGTCTATAAAGACCACCCATGGGAGACAAGCAAGGTGGTCTTTATGTACAGGTTCCTTTAGTAAAAATACTGTGAAACCTGTCTATAAAGACCACCTAAGGGAGACAAGAAAAAGTTTAAATTTCGCAGCTAGGACATACACGACATATTCATAATTCCTGCAAAGTTTGATGTTAACTGCAAAAGGGACATAGTATCTTTAAAGTCGATCTCGTTCTTTGTGAAACACTCCCCAGTTGATTATTCACATATTTTTGTCTGTTCGTTCATCGGACATATCGAAACCCTCATCCTTTTTTTCCTCGTTCATTTTTCAGATATCCCGGAGGAGCTAGAGGTGGAGGAGGAGGCAGAAGAAAGCAAGAGAGAAAGAAGAACTGAAAGGATAGAAGAGGAGGGAGAAGGAGAAGAAGAATATGCGAGTGATTTTGAAGAAGAGGATGAGGTAAGTAGCCTTGATTTTGAAAGACATTTATCAGGGCCCTGCTTCATCAAGCTTGTTACCAATAACAAATGCTAAATTTTGTATCAGGACAATTACTCCCTGGACAATCACCCCGGGGAAATTACCCTCCAAGGACAACCACCCCCTGAGGACGATTAGCCTCCGGAAATTCCCCCCCCCCCCCCATGACTATCTAAGATAACCACCCCCAGGATAACTCCCCCCCCCCCCCCCTTTCATAAAAGGGGAAGTCTTCCCTGATACTAACTTGATTTTTATAAAAGGATTTTTTTTTTTAGGAGGGGGGGGGGGGAGGGTAATTGTCCAAAGGGGTAATTTTCAGGAGGGGGGGGGGGGGGGGTAATTGTTCCGCTGGTAATTGGTCGGGGGATGATTGTCCAGAACCCCTAAATTTCTATGACAATTTTGCTCTCTGCCAATCAACCGCCACAATTTCAGTAGCTTATTACAGTTAATTTATTGTAACTTTTCATCGATAACAAGCTTTAAAGACACTCAGTAGTTAGCTCTCATGGGGAATTCAACACCGTCCGGGTGTTTACCCAATAACAGGTGTTGTCAATCACCAGGGTTAGCCTTGAGTTTTATGACCATTCGGCCTTATGAAATGCTTTGCTTTTCCCTCACCGTAGCCGAAGCGGGATCCGAAGCTAGACTCTCCGAGAAATAAGGGGGTAATTCTTGACTGGCCAACGGGTTTGCTGTGTGCAGATTTGTACTCCCATTAATGGTATTTCCACCAAGTCTGGTGTCAGCGAATTATGGCCTTCTGCACATGGAAACTGACCCGTTACTCCCTTTAAACAGTTATGCACCACAGGAAATACATGCATTCCTATTTCTCTATGACCAGGTCCTCGAGGGTATCCTGAGCAATGCAAGGACTGCAGCTAATGTCGAGGTTCAAAACACCGATCAGGACGATAGCTTTGAGGACTCAGCTAACCTCTCGGATGACATCACAAGCTGTAGACAGCTTCTAGCTGAGTGAGTACTTAATGGTTTTGGTGTAATGATTGGTGTTGGCGTAGTGTTTGGTGTTGGTGGTTGTGTGTGTTTATGTGTTATTAGTGTCTGGTGTTCAATGTGTGATATGAGTGCTTGGTGTTAATGTATAATATGTGTGGTGCTAGTGACTGGTGTTAGTGTATGTGTGTAGTTTTCAAATCTGGTGTTACTAAAAGTGTTGGTGCTCGTGTTTGTTGCTAGTGTAAGTATGCAGTGTTAGAATGTAGTGAGTGTAATTATGAAGTGTTAGTGTATGTGTAAGGTGTAATTGTCTTGTGTTGATATTGGTGTGGGGTGTTAGTGTAAGTATAAAGGGCTAGTGTCAGGGTAAGTATGTATTGTTAGTGTCTGATGTTTGTCCGAGTCTTGTGGTTTTAGTCTATTAGGTTTTAATGTAACAGTGTGGTGTTATTATGCATATATGTGTAGATGCGTGCTGTCTTTGAATGTAGATAAAGGTCTTAAATTCAACATTAAACGTTGTGCCTTTGTGTTTCTTCTTTTGACAGTGAATGCAGAGGGGTCCTAGGAAATGATATCTTCTCTGAGATTGAATCTAAGATCAGAGAGAACAGAGGGAAAGATCTCGATCCTGATCAGCTGAGGTGAGCACCTATGTCATAAGGGGGGAAAGAGAGAGACAGAGAGGGAGAGAGAGAGAAAGAGATAGAGGAGAGAGAGTGAGAGAGGGGAGGAGAGAGGGAGAGAAAGAGAAGAGGGAAAGGTCAGAAGAAGAAAAAATGAATATAGAGGGGGTCCTTGCTTTCATAATCAGAGAGGAAACGGGAAGACCTCGATCCCAATACACCAGTTAACGGTTATGGGCGCCATATTAATTTACGGGTAAACAAACCTCTTGACTTTAGTGGTTTACGCGTAAATTAAGATAGCGCCCATGCAAATACGATGTGAGCGCACAGCGCAGGCAGTGTCATCAATGTTTTCAGATGCACATGTATTGTTGCGTCACACCTGCGCTGTTGTAACCGTAAACTGGTGTATTACCAGAGGTGAGTTACTATATATCACGAAGAGAGACAAACTAAGATTAAGAGACAGAGATAGAAGAAAGAAAAAGGGAGAAATATAAACAGCCTTATAGAATGAGAGAGAGAGAGAGAGAGGAGGGGGGGAACAAACAAAGAGCTAGAGAGACAGATTAATACAATTTTTTTTTTTTAAAGACTAAAGAAAGAGTTGCACAAACAACGAGAGGGGAAGATGCAGGAGGGAGCGGAAAGAGAATTGGAATTAAAAGAGCAACATCAAAAGAAAAAAAAATACTTCCATAAGAAGGTCATTTATAGTATAAAATAAGATTCAAATTTTATAGCCATACTGTACTACAACATCCCTTCTAGTGCCATCTCAGGTCAGCTGTAGCAGTATGGGCCTGTAACTTGCTGCTTCCCGAGCTGCCCTGTTGGTTCTCGCTTTAAGCCCTCTGTCTGCGAAGTGGCAATTAGGTAATGAGTTACGCACTGTTGGCAAGTTGACCATGAGATGGCGCTGTGCAATAAACAGTACGCTAGGGCAAAAAGTTCATCAGTTCAATCCCCACTGCACTACTTATAGCTACTTGCACCCTCTATATAGCAAACAATGCCTAATCGGGGACCATTGGTCCCCCATGATCCTCTTTTTCTTACGTTAATTGATTAGCTGATTTGAAGAGATAACCACCTGTCAGTGACCATGCAGGGAGGTCTAATACCTCTCGGCCAAACTAGTGCAGTGGGGCTTTAAACTGTAGGTAGGATAAGTGATACAATTTTGTTGTTGCTCATTATTGTCTGTATTTATTTGTTTGTTTCAGGCTCCAATTTGAAGAAGCTATTGGGAGTGAGAGAATGGAAACCTGCTACCTTCTTAGTGAACTCCTGTCAGAGGTTCATGATGCAGAAAGCAGGAAGATGGGAACAATACCAGTCTCATGACATGCACTCAATGATGAGGGAGGCTGATACCATCTCTTCAAGCTGTCCTGTTGCTGCCAGTATGTGTTGATTTACAAGAACAATGTAGCACATGATAATTATAATTATAATATTCAGCTTTTATATAGCGCTTAATACATCAACAATGTGTCTAAGTGCTTTACAGGTATAATATTACCCGTTCATTGGATTCAGGCTTACCCGCACACAATGGATGCACATTCTCCACTCCTTGGGGAGCATTCCAGCCAGGCATCATTTTTACAGGCGCACACTTGCTCATTTAACCACATTAACTTTCGCATCCTACCGGGTACTCATTAAACACTTGAGTGGCAAATGTAGATTAATGTCTTGCCAAAGGACATTTCGTGCTGCGGCGGGACTTGAACCCCGTACCTTGTGATCTGCAGTCGGGTGACTTATACACCAGACCACAACACCTTTACAGACTTTCACATTGTCTCTGATGAGGAATCTTCTAAAAAATACCTCTTCCTAGTTTCTCCCATTGTCTCGCAGGCCCTCTTTCTAAGCTCTTCACCTTCCGCCTTCTTCTTTTGTTCGTCTCCTCTCTCCTTTGGAGCCAACTCAATATCCTCCTCTTCCTGTAGCATCCGCTCTATGGCCTCTCGAATACCTATATCATCCTCTGTCTCCTCTACTGCTATGCCACTTGCTGCCTTCTCTAAATTGTTCTTTGCCTTTACCTGATCCTTTAAAATGTGGATTCTGTCCCTCACCGCTCTGCAGTTGACCTTGAAACCCTTCCTCTGCATACCTTCTGCTACCTGTTGCCATGCTCTGGCCCGATCGCTAGTCTTGTACCTGAATTGGAAGGGGTTGGCTAGGGTCACCTCCCCTATTAGTGCGTTGATACTATTGTTGTCCCAGGACATGCTGCAGTACAAGAAATGAAAAACAAAACAATGATTTAGATAAAAATGGAATTCTGAAATCATCATAAATGGTACTATACATATGTATCTATCTTGTAATAATGAATAACATCATATCATGAATGCATTATATTTTGGGCGTTTTGCAGCCTTCTCCAAATTGTTCTTCGCCTTTACTTGATCCTTTAAAATGTGGATTCTGTCCCTCACCACTCTGCAGTCGACCTTGAAACCCTTCCTCTGCATCCCCTCGGCCACCTGTTGCCATGCTCTGGCCCGATCGCTTGTCTTATACCTGAACTGGAAGGGGTTGGCTAGGACCACCTCCCCTATTAATGTGTTGATGCTGTTGTTGTCCCAGGACA
Source organism: Strongylocentrotus droebachiensis (assembly GCA_035222895.1). Lineage (NCBI taxonomy): Eukaryota > Metazoa > Echinodermata > Echinoidea > Camarodonta > Strongylocentrotidae > Strongylocentrotus > Strongylocentrotus droebachiensis. Next base: position 17,009 of record JAVYIG010012514.1, on the reverse strand, counting down.
TGCTGCAGTACAAGAAATGAAAACAAAACAACGATTTAGATAAAAATGGAATGGAATGTTTCTTAACTATACTGTGGATATAACATATACCTTTGGCTGTAGCAAGAAACGAATGGGTGTTAGCAAGATTGGTATCCAACCGGATTGTGAGGGTACCGCACAGAGATCGTCTTTTCAATGAATGAGTGTTAATCAGTGTATACAATGTTGTACAATGATATATCAAACGTTGAGAAATATCATAATCGAAGTAATTTTTGGTAAATCAACAACAAATAAAAAATACTAATCAGAGAGCTCATCATGGGGATAAAAGTTTTCTTTTCATGGAGCATGCTCTGGGGGGTGTTTCACAAAGATCCTAAGTAGAACTTAACTCTAAGTTGGACTTAACAATTATGGAAAGCCATTAGCATCATTGAAAATATATTGTTAAAGGTATTTTAAAAGGCATAAAATGTTGATTCAAATCATTTATATTTTCTATTATCATGGGAGATTTCATGTTCTTGATGTGGAATTTATAAAAAGTCTAAAATACTTGAATTTCTGCTTCTGAATATATTTCATTTTAAGACTCCAATGGCTGTCCATAATTTTTAAGTCCAACTTAGAGATAAGTTCAACTTAGGATCTTTGTGAAACACCTCCCTGGTCTCTAATATTTATGTTAGTCTCTGTTGTAATTGTAACACACTTGAACTGAGTAAGAAAAACTCCAATCAAATAGAAATAGACTGGAAACAAAACTTGCGTCGTGCCCGTCCAACAATTAATAATTTGAGATGCAGTATAAAATTTCAAGGAGTGCCTCATCAAAGTAGCTAACTAACTTCCGTTCTTCGCTCGTTTTGCTGCTTCTTACCGTAAGTGATAATGTACATGGTTTTTGAAACTCTTCTGAAAGGTGGTCTGAATAGCTTCTGCCAAATCTTGAATGTCTTTTGATTCTTTTCCTTTCTTTGTTAATCCAGCAAAATACAAGTTCAAGTTCAAGTTCAAGTTCGTTTATTTATTTCATTTTCATAAAAAACACAGCAAGTGCAAATAAACATACAAGTATATATACATACAAGGAATGGTCAGTTAATACAATAGTTTCAAATGAAATTGGAGAACAAAGGAAAAGCCAGTTTTACAGTTTTGCAAATAGTCCTGTTGGCTTGATTTCATTTTGAAACCCACTTTATCTGTTTATTTCTTCAATGAGTGCCTCATCGAAGTAATGAACTGATTTCCTTTCTTCATGAAGCCGCTTCTTACCGTAAGTGGTAATGTACGTGGTGGTATAAACTTCAACTCTAGAAATTTGTAGGTATCCTACATCTGGTCTTCTTCCTTTTACTGTAACCTCACACTCCTGCTGGTTTTCAATGGTCAGAGACGCTTTTCTCTTTCTACATACAGGGACTTTCAGAGGATGGGCTGGCCTTATCGTCATCTCCTCCTCGTTCTGCTTCATCCTCCTCTGGCTCTACCTCGTACTCTCCCTCGTTCTGCTCTTTCAACTTTCTTGGAAGTAAGAAGTATTTGTATCTATAGTTGGCTTGTTAGGAATGCATCCTCCTCCTTACTCCATCTGGTGTAGGTTCTTCCCAATTTATCTGCTTTCGTTTCCATTCTTCTTGCTTGCCTCCTGGGGTCTTGGATCTGGAGCGTCTCCATGTTGCCATGTACATTTTCGTAGTGCCTTTTCAAGTTTGAATCTTGGGTGCTCGTATGACTGCACTTCCTGCCATTTTGCAACCAAGTTTTTTTGAAAAGTTTTTGCATCCTTGACAACTTCCCAAAGCGTAGCAACATGCTCCCATATGACAGGATGATCTCCTACGCCTCCCTTCTGTATTGTAGTATTGAGATAACCATTCTTTGGCATTTGGCCAAGATTGAGGCATCCTGTAGTCTTATCTTCAAATCATCTTCGAGGAGATCCCACATGAAGTCCGATACAGTTCAGATACGGTAGTAAAACTTGATATATCGTCATCATCATCGCTCTCATCGAATAGCGAAGACCAGTCAGAGATAGAACTCAAACTGTTGTCATCATAACCGTCGTCGTCAGACACGGCCGAAGGAATGGCCAATCTGGGTTTGGTGCTGATGTTGCAATCCTCTTCAACTTTAGAAGTTTTGAAGTTGGATGCTCCACTAGCAAGGTGAAACTGCAATATAAAAGCAGGGAAAGTGAGTGAAGAGCTGAATTATGCTTGAGAATAAAACTTTTTGCGAAAATCTGTAATTGTCTTCTCATTTGGGGTGGCTGACTTCGGAATATATACCCCTTCGGCAACTCTCCACTGTACGGGAATATATTTGGTTCTCCATACAACCAACCTAAGCTTCCAAATAATCTTTAGAAGTCGGAGGCATTTTTTGTACATCTTATATGGAAGCCCATATTTTTCCGAGAGAAGAAGCATTCCTGGTCTTGCAAAGAAATTTCTTGAGCTCCTGAAAAGCTGGTAACGCATCATCAAAAGGCTCGGACGGTAGATTTGGGGTAATGTTATCCTACCAAGGTTCGAAGTCCTCATTTGAAGTAGCTGAGTACATTCGCTGAAGGTGTCTATCCAACTCATCCTTTGAACAATTTAGCTCTGACTTTGAGACTGGTTCAAGTAGACTCTTAGCGGATTTGAAAAGCTCTCGCATGAATTGCTCCTGGTCTCCTCTCTCTGCACTGCAAAAACAGTGGTGTTAAATTCAACACCATAGGTGTTAATATTAACACCATTCCGGTATCTATATCGGAAAACACCAGTTGGTGTTATTTAACACCAAGGTCTGGATTTGAATGATTCAATTCTACTCTTGGTGTTGCAATTCAATTCTATTTTTGGTGTTAATATAAAATCCTACACCATTTTCTGGTGTAACAATGAATCTGATTTCTGGTGTTATTTAACACCACCGCCTGGAATGAAATAATTTTAATTCTACCCAATTCTATTTATGGTGTTAATATAAAATCCAGCACCATTCTTCGGTGTTGCAATAAATCCTATTTTTGGTGTTATATAACACTAAAGGTCTACTACTTTTCTACTCTTGGTATTGCAATTCAATGCTAGTCTCAGTGTTTAAAAAACTCAACACACCATTCTTTCAACACCAACAATTCATTCCAGCTCACTCCATCTTAACACATGCACAGAAAATATTCAAATACACACAAGAAGTGAAAAGAAACAATTTTTTTTCGTAAACAAAAACACATGGTGCTTGTTTAATCAATAAATTAAACAACTTGTTTTCATTCATGTTGAAATCAATGATGCTTAGCGTTTTTATCTTGTATGGTTCAACATTAAATCCTTTTGTCATGTATTCAAAATCTGTGACTCATTTGTCTGAATACAACAAAACACACTTTTTTAAATCATTCAAAATCTGTTATTATGAATCCACCCTTATAAGTAAAAAAAAAAGGATGAAACAAGTAACTAAAAATCATTCAAAATCTGTTATTATGAATCCACCCTTATAAGTAAAAAAAAAAAAGGATGAAACAAGTAACTAAAAATTTTCCAATATAAAAACTTTAAACAATGTCATAATTCCTTTCAAGGAATGAAAAATCAAAGTCGTTTCTAATAAATAGAATCTAAACAGGATGCAAAATGCATGTATAAATGAAGACAAAACAAAAAAAACAACAAACATTATGCTTCTACATCAGAGTGAATTATGTAGCTAATAAGAATTTTGACACATTTCACCTTGAATCCTAGTACATGCATGCTGAAGGAAAATATCACAGAATCTTTTTCATATGAAATATACAGAGTGCCCCCCCCAAAAAAAAAAAAACCTTGGAAACTGCTAGTATAATCTGCAGGCAGACTCTCGGCTTCGGTTTTTCGCAAGTTTCGTAGTGCATATTTCAGAGTCTGCAGTCAGAGACTACTTTCACTCATATCATGATCCCTTAAAGGGAGCATAACTGTATGTGTATATGTAGTCTCTAAATGCAGACTCTACATCGTGCACTATGCAAATTGCAAAACCGAAGCCAATGGTCTGTGCCCGCAGACTAATTATAGTATGACTTTAATTTCTTATGCTAGAACAATAGCAACACTAACAAATCTCATCCAGCAGTTTTGTTGAACAAGATTTTTTTACCACAGGCCTGCAACCATTGAGATTCAGGATGATTTAATTATTTCAGGGGATTTTTATCTCCTAGCTTCACTGCTTGTAAAGGGTTAAACAAATGTTTCAAAAACATTGAAAAAACACTATAAATTCCACATTCATTCTAATATAGGTGAACATTCTTTTACAGCTTTCTGTTTACAAACATATTCCATTTTACATCGTGCACTATGCAAATTGCAAAACCGAAGCCAATGGTCTGTGCTCGCAGACTAATTATAGTAAGGCTTTTTAATGTCTTATGCTAGGAAGCAGCCTTCAAGAACAATAGCAAAACTAACAAATCTTATCCAGCAGTTTTGTTTAACAAGATTTTTTTTTACCACAGGCCTGCAACCATTGAGATTCAGGATGATTTAATTATTTCAGGGGATTTTTATCTCCTTCACTGCTTGTAAAGGGTTAAACAAATGTTTCAAAAACATTAAAAAAACACTATAAATTCCACATTCATTCTAATATAGGTGAACATTCTTTTACAGCTTTCTGTTTACAAACATGTATTTCCCATTTTACTCCTGGGAGAAAAAATCAAAAAGTAAAATTATGCATTTCTATATCAACTAATTCGCTGCTCGTTTTTCCAACAGGATATAAACAACAACAACAAAAATCAGTCCATGCACTTCTAGTTCACTGGCTTTCATGCACAAACATCATAGAATTGTTTTTCTTGTAAGAAAAAAAAAGAAAATATACAACAGCTATTTGACTTCAATTTGGTTTCGAATTAACCAATTTAAAGATGTTAACAATTAAGAGTCCAAAATATTATTGATCAAAATTATTTTTAAAACCAATTGATACCACTAAGCAAAACCAGACATTAGCTTGAAAGCTTTAAATTACTTAAAAAGTACATGCCTTGGTGCTACATACTTCCTCGAGTCTGTCTTCGACAAAGTTGTCATCAAATCTAGTGGTTTGTAGTCAACAAGTTCCTTTTGATTCTTCACTACATGACAACGTGGAAAACTAAATTCTACTGCATAGGCATGATAGTGTGAATTGTAATACACTGTATCTAATTGGACAAGTACAAAAAATACAGTGCTATTGTGTACAATGATATGCTCTATTTGACCAAACAGAGGAAGCTCGCTAACATCATGGCAGACCAGAAGTGACAACTGATAATGTGTTCCATGTACTTTAACCCAGTTGGCATCAAATAATTCAGTAGAAAGATCCTCTACTTGGATTTGCTCTTGCACAATCTGTCCAATATTTTCATCTAAATCTGACAAAAGTAGTGAACTACCTGGCCCAACCTCCAGATATTCCAAAGGATGGTTTGACTGAAGATGGAACGTTAGTGCTGTCTGATGTTTTTTGGCAAGTGATTTACAAATGTTTTTGTAATTACGCACAGATTCTGCAACACGGCCAAAATAGTGATGTTTCGCTTCGTACCTCATACACCATACATGTATGAGTGGCCCAACTTCTCTCAAACACGTTGGATAATGCACCATAAAGTGGTGTTTTGGCAACAACCTTCTGTCAGGAAAGGTTTTCTGGAAATGTGTGTGATGTTCTTCAGTAAGAATAGACAATTGGGCTATCAAGCCTGCTGTCAATTGAGGAGCAAAAATAATGTCCATACAATCTAGTAATCTAAGTAGCAATTCCCAGTAGACATTTCCTTCTTCAATGTCTTGAGCAATTATGAATGGCAGATTTCGAATCAAGCACCATGCTTGCATAGCCTTCTGTCCAACATCATTCCTAGCTGACCTAAGTTTAATAAAGGATGGTTTGTTCTTGTTATCTGTACGGTTTAAGCAATGGCTGGCGACTCTCTGATTCAGTTCATCTTGGGACAAGAGGGGCGGTTGCCTTTCATATATGAAATACTCTAGAACAAGTTTCAGCTCATACTGAACTATGCCTTCCAAAAGATCATGCATTATATCTAGTGAAAAGTTTGCCAAGACATGAAAGTAAATACAATCATTCAATACAGTCTTTTGTTTCACTCCAAACACATGTGACTGGGTAGTTTGAGCTTCAGCTTCTTCTAAATGTTGCTCATAAGTCTGCCTGGTGCGCATATCCATTGAAACCTCTTTGAATTTGTTCTGTGCCTCTTCCTTACTTGTAACACATAATCGACAGTAATAATGAGCAGAAAAGCTCTCTACAAATCCCAGTAGGGAATTAGCACCAAGATTATCAGCACTTATTTGAGTAATGGTCCCCTTCTTCACAATTCCATTAGGGAGAGCAATGCCAACTGTTGACAGGATATTAATGTCTTTTACAATGTGCTTGAGAATAGCATTAAATCCATATTTCTTGGCATCTTCAGCATACCATAGAGCTATAAGATTGATATTGGAAAGATTGGAATTATACTTTGGTGGCAGATTTTTCAAAATGAAATATAAAGCACCTATCTTGTGAATTTTTGTTTTTGAACCAATGGGGTTCACAGTCTCGAAATCATCATAAAAACAGTGAATTTGGAGGGCATTCTCATCTTCATGGAAAAGAGGGGTTTTCTCAAATTGTGAACCATCACAATAATCTCTCATTACACCATCTGTGCTCTTATGGTCATGAGTAGCAAAATGCAATATATCTTTATTGCTTAAAAGCTGCTTCAAAGAATCTAAAATGGGAACGTAAACAAATGTATCTTCAATAGCAATCTGTTCATACTGCTTAGTTCTTTTATTGAGACGACTATCATATCGGATGCCTAACTTGATTTCTTGTGGTTCAACAAGTCCAATTGATTCACAATACTTTGTCCGCTTATATTCTGAATTCAAATTTTCAAAGGGCTTTTCAAGCATAGCAAAATGTGTTTGAATCTCCTTATAAGCCTCGGATTCTATAGGCAGCTTATGTTTTAAGAAAGCAGCTGTAACGGCTGCCGATGCACTTTTTACTACATCACCTACAATCGCACTGGTTGTTTCTACTACATCATTTACAACTTTTCCAGAGTTTGCACTATTTGCTGAAAATTTTGAAATTACATTTACACACTGCCTGTTCAAGGTATCTACAGATAAAATGTCATCTTCATATACATCCTGATCTTCAACAATCTCATCATTATTAATATTGTATTCTTGAAGACTTTCAAGACTTTCTTCAGGAAAGTCACTCACTTTATCATTTTCATTAGACTGCTCTTTATTATCTGGAAAATCGGTTTTAAGGTGAGTCTGCAAATGTCCCCGAAATCCTCGAAAAGTATGAAATGTTCTCGCACAAGCTCCCTGCCCACAGGTCAATACTTCTTTACCATCTTCAATAACTCCATGTTTCAATCTCAAATGTTGAACCAATTTGGGTATTGCAAACTGTTTGTGGCATTTGAAGCAAATCATGGTGCTAACAATTTCGATCTAATTTCACGTACTCTTGGTGTTTCCCGGGACACTCCGATATCGATTTCAAAAATGGCAGTCTGGACAAAAGTCCAGAACTGCCGCAGAGACAAGCAGTACTGCAGGCCAAAGACAAAGTGGGTCTTGAAGAGTAAATCTACTGCTGCTTCGACCGTGCGTGCCGAACATGGAATGGCCTTGTGATCCACAATGATCATGTAGTTGGTGATTCGGGCCTTGGAATTGCCAATTGCCAGAAGGAACGGTTGACTCTTGGTCTCTTTTGTGTTGTCGAGGAATGCTTGAATACTCCCTCCTGTCTGTGTTGAAAACAAATTATTTGTATAGAATGTAACTAGCACTCAACGCATTTCAATACTCAACGCATTTCAATGAACAACATATTTCGATCAACATTTTTAAAAGACAGCCTTACATGTAGTACTGGGGGAAATTGTGTTTTTACAAAAGGGTTATTGGACAATAATGTAGGACATAAAACCAAATCAAATTTACATCAAAGAAAAGAATTGGAATTGGTCCATCAAATGATATAACATCAAAATATCAGATGATATTTTTTGTAATGAAATACAATTTTTCTTACCCTGTAGAGGGGTAAAAATGCAAGTACTTTCAAAGCTTGTTTTATGTATATGATTAAAAAGGGTCTTTCTAATGTGGTCAAGACATTTCAACTTCCACAAAAGGAGTACGAAAAATAAAGATACTGCAATTTCTGCACTATTATTAACTTGCAGCAAATTTGTGGCATGAAATATTCCTTTTCATTTATTGATTCTCCATGTAGGGCTGTGAAAATCAAAGGCAACATGCCTGATATATCACACAAGTTGTTACTATGTTTTCATACACAACATGTTCCTAGTATTTGTTTGCAAATCTTGATGTCTACTGTTCTAGTTTATTTTACTCCGACCAATTTCAAGGCGGGTGAAGTTTTTGAATAGGCCTAAATTTCTCGAGCACCTTCTCTGTCCAAATCAGTCTAAGCCTCTTCATGTAAGAGATCATAAACCAATATAATTGTTCTCTTTGAACACACATCACGATGCTTTCTGAAACTTTTTTTTTAATGCAGCAAGAATGTGTTTTATGTGACAGGGTATTACCGGTACTTAATATTTACAGTTCTCTTTCGTAATGAAAAGCTAAATACCTTCTGAAATTGAATAACCCTCGAGAGAGCTGAAGAAATGGACACTTTTGCTGACGCAGCTTTGGACTTCCCTTGGCTTGCAGGAGGCAATAGGCACAAGAGGAGGAGGATAGCAGATGTGCTGGAATTCCATCCTGTGCATTACAAAATGAAAATGGTTATTATTAAACAGGCTTACATGTTGATCAAGGTGAAAAATAGAAGTTAAATGTACCAAAATAATTACAAACTGACCTGCTAAAATTTGAATCAAAATAGCCTGTAACAAGAAACTATTATAAGAAATAAGTATATAGTCGAGGACTTATCAATATTATAGCCAAAGCATGCAAGTGGCTGTTAATGCAGTTTAGGGGTACTAAACCAAAAATCCAATTGATGCCAGCTTGGCACCCTTGGAGAAATTTTACTGACACTTATAGCAACGCCTTCTTCTTCTTTCTTATGAGAATTTATACAAAGGGGGATGGGAAAAAAGAAATCAATAGGAAAATAATAAACGGGATATTTATGCATGGGAGAAGGCAACATTCATGGCAAAGCACCTAACCTAGATTGTTCTCTGTTGACACATATATAACAAACTCTTTAGTAGCATAAGTTCATGTTTTTTTTTTTACAATTTTTTTCTTGTTCTACTGAATTTAACATGCTTCTACCCAATTTGACATCCTTTTCATGATTAAATCACAAAAATTGCATCAATACTGGAATCAAATGTTGCAATTAACAATTTATCAAATATGTCCCCTATGGGCCACCATATTTTTCAAAGTTAACTAATGAAGAAAAACAAAAATATCATGATTTTCTGAATTCTAAAGCATTTATCTTCAAATAAAGACAGAGTAAACACAAGCAAGCTGCTAATATGTAAATGCAGGGTCCTGTGGGGTCGATTCAAGTTCATATTATAAGATAATAAGCCATGCATATCATATCTGAGGAAGAAAAATAACAAAGTGAACATATAAACATGATGCTTTGTTTCAAAACAGAAGCTCATTCTATTTCAAAAGTAATGATTGGCAATGTGATAATCCTTATAAAGATTCCACAATGGGCCATGCAACAAACTTTTTTCTTCATAATTATATAAATTTCTTCTTCATAATTATATAATTAATATAATAAAAGAATTATGGAGAGCATGTTCCAACTACAAATAACTTTGCCAAGTGGGCATGTAATGTAATTTTTTGTAATTCTCATTGCAACAAGAGTCCACATTATTTGAGATGCCCAATAACCCTACTGTATCCCAGCCTTCCAGATAAATATAATTTGTTGGAGGAGTTGACAAAAAAAAGGGGGGGGGGGGAATTGTTTTAATTGGGATGGGTCATTTTTTGTGATTTCAGCATACTTGTCCCTTAATATACATTTTTAATGAGACTGCAAGCTCTTTGGTGGAATTCTCAATGGTGGTTTAAGACCAAGGTCTAAACTTGGTTCAAAACCATGGATTGGATTAGATTTGCATGTATTCTAAAACTTGTCCAATGAACATGCTTGTGTGAAGCACATATATGCTCAAATTTAAACTAACCTATCAATGGTTTATCCATGGTCTCAAATAAACCACCATCAAGAATTCCACCCTTTATGACATCGGAGGGTGCATTCAAGGGAATGTGCAAAAATACCTTCTTTATTTTGATCAGAACTGTCATAAGATGACAGAAGCTCCATCACTGTCAAGTTTCCTTTCTGCTTCAGAAGTTGTCTTGCAAGTGTAACAACCTTGGGCTTCAACTCGGGCCATTTGGTCAGGAAACGCGAGTGATTTTCAGGAAAAAGTTTCCGAAAATCTACCTCAATCTGCAAGAATACATGTAAAAGGAAAACGGGGAAAAGAGAGAAAAAATAAACTATGCATAATTTTACAGTACAGATACCCCAGTTAGACTAAATCAGCAATATAATAAGGTACCGTCAAAGCTCAGACCCCCATATATACACACCCCAGATCCAGGAAAAGGGGATTCTTCAAATATTTATCTGAATAGCAACCACTAAGAAGTACTTTTGAAGGTCTCTCTACACAAAATCCATACATGAATGAAACTTGCTGGACCTTTGAAATAGATTAGATTTGCTAGATATCACTCATGTTGATGCTCACTGTCCAAAGGTACATGACAACCAGTAATGGTGATTGTTCACCAACAGACAGTCACATGCGGTAAATACAGATACAGATTGAAGGATAAAACTGGCAGAATCTTCGGACTGATATTTTCAAAATCTCAAACATATATAATAAAACAGAGAAATATGAATTTGATGCCTCAGTGCCAAGTAATAATTCTGATGCTTTAATTCCCATACACATAATTTTGTTGCCTTAGGCCTGAGAGGCTAAATCAAGAATTAGGAGTAAATTTTTTTGTAACACTTACCAAACCTGGAACAGTTTCAAAAGGAAACTGTTCCAAAATATCCGATGCGGAGCGTCCGTCCCTGACCATATGCTGTCTAACAGGAAAAGTGGATTTCATCTTTTCAACAACCAGGGTAGAATCACGTTCTAATGTTGGACAGTGTCGTAACCAGTTGAGGTCTTCATCATAGGTGCAGCCTGGAGCAGATTCTTGGTCACCTTCTCGGACCTTCCCAGGACCACCATCTCTGCTTGATGGCTTGGGTAATGGGTTGGATGTCTTCTCCTCTGTTGTGCGGTTAACATTTTTTATTCTAGCAGCCAGGAATCCCGTGTTACTTCTTGCATCAAAATAAGCTTCCTAAAGTGAAAGAACGAGATGAATCTTTGACCGCGTGGTTGAAAATGTATGTATAAGCTTTTTGTTGATAATATTAACCTTGAAATGATGCACAAAATGATGTGATGAGAAATTGTAGTTTTCAAAGAAATTTTAGCAAAGTAGCATTAGTGTCATATAATGCAAGCATCTTGACTTTGATACAAGGAAGCAGCCATCACTCTGCCCCACTTCAAGAAAAAAAGAGTTTTGAGTGGTTGTGAAGGAGAGTAGAATGGTATCATACATTTCTTATTGGATATTGTGCCAAAGATGGTGGAGTGTGACCTACACAAGATAAAATTTAAAAAAAAAAATTCTTCTCAGAATATAATTTAGAGAGATTTTGAGGGTATTTTTATCTTATCAGAGTATCATAAGTTTTCTTTTGATTAATGGAATGCAATACCTTCTTATCAGAGAGGACCATGCAGGGCCCATATTCAATTAAATACTTCAGTCAGAAAAATAAATATTTTTTCTTAGATTTTTGCTCGGATAAAATACTTTGCAGATTTTGGTATTCAATTCATAAATTTGGCTAAGTATTTTACTTTAAATTTAAGACACCTCTAGAGGAGACTTAAGCCAAAGCATTTACAAATTTAACTGGTAGATGAAGGCTTACATGTATGTGCGCAGTCACTCTCAGCTGCGGAGAATTATGAAGTAGCGCATTTTTGGTGCAATGTGTTGATTGCGCATCATTTGGTCACAAAATCGTGATGTCACAATGCCTCTCAATAAGTATTTTACTTAAATTTTGACTTACTAAAGTAAAATGCTAAGAACTGAATTGAATACAAAATAAGTAAATACCTTAGCCAAAATACTTAGTAAAAAAACTTACTTAGTCAAAGTATTTATTTGAATATGGGCCCAGATTATAATACTTACATGACCTGTGCTAGTAAACGGATCCTTGAGTCTTGGAAACAGATTCACTATCCCCATGGCATATTTGGTTTTCATAGCTGCTTTTGGATGTTTGCTGTGAAATAAGAAAGCACATCTCCTGTATGAGAATTACAGTCATATGGACTCATGACTGGCTCTATTAAAACAGAACTTAGTATGTTGATAACAAGTAGCATACCCCTAGTGGTCTCGTCTGCATCATATAATTTGCTATAGTTTAGTATTTTTTTATTACTTTAAAATCTCAAAATATCACATGGTTAGTTCATAATACATTTATAAAGTGAGGCCTCATGACGATGAGGCCGCTAACATCTACGGCATTAATCTATTTTAACGTAATGACCCAAAAATGTCACTCACAAGACTGGTAATACCTGATAACCATCATGTGCAAATCACATTTAAAACTAGATGAATCTTCGACCACGCACGGTCAAAATTTAAGCCTCTGCCATCATGCGATCAGAAAGATATTATTGCTTGTTCCATGCCATTGGAAATCCGAAACATTTTGGGTGATTTTACAAATTTTGGGCACTATGAACTTTGACCCCGTGAACCCAAAATCTTCTTCCTCCCATGCTAATACATAATTGAGCTAGGTTTGAAAGAAATTAGTTCAATTTGTCTGAAGTTATAGCAATATCGAGCTTTTTTCGGGTAATTTTTTACAATTTTTGTTTGGCCCTGTGACCTTTGCCCTTTGACCCCCTAAACCCCAAATCTAATCAGTTCATCCTCACATGTATATAAATACTTGTGTCAAGTTTGGTAAAAATCCGTCCAGTAGTTCTGAAGTTATCGTGGTAACAAGTTTCCGACGGACGGACGCACGGACGGACACACGGACGCACGGACGGAAGGACGGACGGACAACCCCGAAAACATAATGCCTCCGGCACCACCTGACGGTGGCGGAGGCATAAAAAATGAATATTTTGAAAAATGATTTTGAAGAGACAACAAATTCCTTTAAAGTTGACCATGTTACCTCAGTTTCTTTTCACATAATTGGTAGTACCTGATAATTATTATGTGCATTTACACAATCATAAAAGAAAATTTGCTGGCACTTACCCATAGTGTTCTTGCATGTGGGCTACCAAAAGGTTAATCATCTGCCGTCTAGTTTTATCTTGAAGTGCTCCAGTCAATTCATACTCTCGGAGAATGGCATCACCTCTGTGCCGCAAAATTTCTTGTACAAACTGCAAACAGGTAAATCATCCCATTAAGTCATAAATAAACATATTGAGTTTATAATGCACTTTCAGGCACTTTAATTCATACTGACCTTTCTAAGGGCACGAAATTTTATGAATGACTATGAATTTATATAGGTACATTATGATATTAAAATTGATATATGGCCAATAATCATAAATTCTAAATAATAATATATTTATTTATAGAGCTTGAAATAGTTTAAATATTGTTAAATACACACTCCCACAAACACCCCAAACACACATATGCACACACGCACATACACACACACGAGGGGACACATGAGGCTACAGGTAAATTTGTGTTTATTGTAATGCGAGTTCCTTCTACTTAATATAGACATGCAAGCCCAATGCCATGGGGAGACCGTCTAAAGTGCCCTGAACAGTGTTCATTACTTTCATATCCACAAACAATACAGCAGGAAACTATTCTATGTTTGGGATCATCATGAACACTACAATAAAGGTTATGTAACAATCGATGCATCTCATCTTCAACTTTTTAATTTTGATATTAGTCCTTTTCCTTGATACCCTCAGAGGTCTATATGGAACCAGATCATGAGATGTATTATTCGATGATTATTTACCTCATTTCTCTTTCCCATTTCTAAAACATTTCATAAAATTTGGCAATTCAATTTAAACCTCTAGACATAATATCATTTGTTTGAAATCATACCACCCATTGGAAGAAAATGAAACTGTAAAAGTTTATGGAAAACTTATGACAGATGACGAAGCAAAAAAGATGGCCAATATCTTACAGGAGTCGTCAGCTTAGATGTACCAAAAAAGAAATCAAATTAGTTGCCTAATGTTAACCTATACCATTACAAAAACCTTACTACAGGAAATATTAATTTACAATGTTAGTTCTAACTACACTAGATGTATTTTTTTTCTCCCAATATCATTTTCAATTTTAAATAATATGAAATCCGTATAGGTGATGAGTCCCTTATATTATGTTGATTATGATAGCTGAGATTGAAATGAAGCAAACAATTTTTTCTTAACCTTACCTCACAAGAGTTGTCAGTGATTGCACCTGATTCACTGAGGGCATTTAATCGTGGCCTCTTTCTACTGGAGCAAAAACTTGAATCAGATTCTGAGCTACTCAGGGAAGAGGAGCTGGTATCCACCTTGATAGTGTCTGCACTTGTGATGCTATGTACATCTGAACCTTTAATAAAGAAAAAAAGATATAAAGCCATGAGCACTGTTAAAAAACAATGAATACTGGCATCTTAAACTTTGGTAGAATTGAATACAGTTGGGCCTCCTTTATCCCCACACTTGGGATCAGCACTAACATGCATAAGGGAATCCTATATTCAAAACATGCAGTTGCCGAGTTTGAATGAATGCATGTTTCTGATCATGAAAAATTGAATTGAATGTGTAATAACAATGTTGGGAATAATGTATATAAGTAACCCAAATAGTTTGCGATATTACGAGTATGCTTGAAATCTTTGTTGGTTCCGCTAATTATTTGAGTAAAATAGGCAAATTCTCAAGTGATCTGGATAAAGGAGACTGGATAAGGGAGGTCCAACTGCATATAAATTTCTATTAGTCTAAAACCATCAGAAACCAGCTAAGTTATATTGGTCTGACACATTTGTTAATTTTATAATACTTGAGCATTTTTTAATGGACAATTTGTTAATTGATGCATTCATTCATGTCTAAGTGAATTATAATACTAGCATTTAGAAATGTTCAATTACTTTTCCATTGGACTGTTCCCAATGAAACCAATAGGTCTGTCCAATATAATCCAACAGAATTCTTTCATGATGGTTTTCTATAAGTATAAGACTAACAGAAAGAAATTGTTGGATTCCTATTATTGGATCAGCAAAAATTTTCTGATGGATTTCTAATGGACCAACAGAAGTATGTGTTGGATTTCTATTGGAGCAATATAACCTTTCTGCTGGTTTCTATGGGTCCTTTATTTCCCTTTCCCTATTGAAACCATTAAACTTATTGGTTTCTATGGGTCCAATAGCCCTCACCTCGTGCTATCACACAAAGCAAACAGAATCAAAATCAGATGAGAAATGGCATAGGAGTGGCCTTTTGTAGGATTTTGAAGCAAAAGGTCAAAGATCATACACAGACACGCACAGAAACAACACAAGTATGGCGCCCGTTTCACAGTCCCCTCCTCAAATTTGTTCGGTGGGGTCACAATTTAAATTAAAGACATTTTTTTTTTAAATGCAAGTTTGCATTGTTAAAAAATTCAATTTGTAAGAATCTGTAATTTTTATAATCTTTAGACTTCGAATTAGATCATTGACCGCCCACAAATCACGGCTCTTGTGGCAAGGTTACGTCATCAAAAAAGGGTAGGTTTTTTTTTCCTCCACCAAGTTTTGAGACCTGTGCCTGTAATTTGAACTGCACATTCATTTATTGCTTATGAAAAGCAAAATGTTAATTCCCTAGACCTCTATACAGCATACAAGCCTACACTGTACCTGCTACCAGACGAACGCTGACTCATTTTAACATGCATGCACATACAATGATCAGTGGCGGATCCAGCAGGGGGCGCACCCGGCATGTGCCCCCTCTATATTTTGAGAATTACCTCGTGAACATACACATTACTAAGGTTAAATTGTGATCTGCGCCCCCTCTTTATTTTTAATATGCTCTTTGCACCCCTCTAACTCTATTTTAAAAATCCTGAATCCGCTACATGATGATATCACATTTAGCAGGGATTTGCAATTTTTGTATTATAATGCACTTTATCCAAAACTTACCAGACCATTCTTCATCTTCTTTTAGCACCATGAGGCTGACTGTGGGATTGCTGGTCACCACATCTCCTAGTACGTCATCGTCTATACCAAAACCCTTCTTGTTCATCCACAAGTACGAGATCTTCCCCATCCCTTATGTGGAATTTTCTTCTGACTGTAGGAGAGATTAAATAAATGAGAATAAATATCACAGTGCACTTTTCAGTTTCTTACAGATTGATGGCTCAGTCATAATAAACGAATGCTGCAAAAACTGCTGCTACAAGCCCAACTGTGCTATAGTATACAAATAACGCACGTCCCAGAGTGCAATAGCGGTGAATGCAGTACGCGCGAGGTTTCTTTATATGGTGCCGCTCTGTGCAACAAGCCGGCTTGCGGCGAGTTGACAGTGCGAACCATCTGAAGAAACCGAAGCGAACACTGCATTTACGTTTCGCACAACAGGGTCAAGTGCGTTATTTGTTTTATAAAATAGCGACACAAACAGCAACAAACAAAAGTTTAGATCTTAAGTATACGAGAGTTCGATCTAGATCTAGAGTTATGTTGGTTCTAGAAATAAAATGAGGGTCTAAGACCTTGCAGGCTTACCAAAAAGTCTACAGGATTCATTGTTTGAT
>JAVYIG010012513.1:0-53177 GCA_035222895.1 Strongylocentrotus droebachiensis | reverse complement strand
GCAAAAAATGAATGAATGAAAAATGAAAAACTCTGTGTAGCAACCTTATCTGGGATTCCATGACATTTGCTTCGGCAACAGTTGCTCCCTATAAATTCCATGATACACTAATTGAATGATGAACTTCAACCATGGACTCGACACTTTACAAAACCTAAATCCTAACACTAAACCTAACATTGAAACCCTAACCCTAACCCTATAGCTTAGAAGAAATAAAGCCCGGATCAATTGTCGGCGGAGCAAGTGTCGTATCACTGTAATCAGGATATTCATTCATAATCAATAAGCAGATACACCCAGCAGGTCACAGAAGAAATGAGATCCTTCATGGCAAAGATGTAAATGTAAATCTGAATCAACTTAGCATGGGCATCAATCGGAATATGTTTGTGAAATAGATTGACATCTTCCCCCAACCCCTCCCACCCCTACCTAGCATGGTTACATCGACATACCGGTAAAGAAAGCACACACACACAAAAAAGGAGGATATCCCCCCCCCCCTAAATAAGGAGACTTTAAATATTAAAAAAAAAAAAAATCATCCCCTTCCCCACCCCCCCCCCCCCCCCCCATCTGATGTCCATGCGACTATTTTTCAGCCTGATGACACCCTTTACTGTCCCATAGTCCATATATTTTTATTTTTATTTTGTGTTTGTCTTCAAATAAAAAAGGTTCATACATGTACATATGAAGAAATTTGCTTACTTTTACAACATGTTGACATCACCATTCTCGGACAATCCAGAGGATAGTACCGGTACTGACAATTTTGTCTGTAGGCAAAACAAAATGAAAAGTCAATTCAATACATGATATAAAATGATTATCCCTAAAATGTTGCTCCCTGCTAGTAATTTTATACATTATGGTTCGTGACAGGACAAGTAAAATCCAGGAATCTGCCTTTTTCAGGAGAAGTAATAGTTCTTCACCAAACGTGATGCATGAAACACAGCATAACTCGAACATTTTAAATGGGGGGCGGGAGAGGTGACACTAAAATTTAACCACAAATTCACCGCATTAACCAACCCCTTTTAGGTCCGATTTTCGGAAGTGATTTTAAGTCATTAATTTTCGTCGTAATGTAGGGATTACGATCACATGACATAGTCTAGTACTGCATTAGTGGTTATTTTTGGAAATTTCGCAAGTCAGACCTCACAATTTCCATTCCAATATGATGGCTATTTATAGTAATGAAAACATTACAAAAATTGAGAAATTACATGTAAGCTTATATGCGATTTCCCCACCTTGTCCCAAATCGCAAAAATATTTGTAAGCAAAACTATTGTCTTATGTTCAGCATCATTTTATAGAAAGGTTAAATTAAATAATTCACTGCTCTGGTATAGCGCCTTTATTTGTTGCCCTGAAATCTATTATGTAATTCCACATTTATCGATAATTTATCGAACCTGAACAGAAAATTTTCATCCCCCCCCCCCCCTCCGGTTTTTTTCTCTCCAAATTTTAAAATATTTAACAAAAATTAATGTGACTAGAGCTGTAGCAAGTTCCCCAGAATGTCAGGAATGTGACATTTTATCACAAACCCTTAATGGACGCCTCAAGGCTCAATTAATATTAATCACAGAACCCCCTCCATTCACGCAGGATTATCAGTAGACTTCTATACCCTTCCATCTACCCGGTGGTCAGGGCCACCTGTACAGGCCGTTAAATTAAATTGGTTTAGTCTAATTTGTTAATCAAATTTTGTGCAATTTCTTTTGTGCTTTTTTTTTTTAAATTCACTTCTGTCACATATGTATTGGTCACAGTCAATGTCAATGTCAATGACAATTACACACATTTACTGCTGCCAATTTATTTTATATTAGACTCTAGACCCTACGTTTTTTTTTACGCCAGTAACTAACGGTTAGCTTGTTTGAAATTGGGGCTATGAAATTGGTTGGATCTATTTTTATATAAATTTGCTCATATGTTGCGGATACTATTTCACATTAATTTATTTTTACCCTTTCGGGTAGAATAAGTAAAGTTATAACGCCTACCGCTACCTACCCAAGAACGAATAATTCGTACACAGCCCCAGGCCAGCCAGCTCGGCTCGCAGCCCGGCGCGGCCAGGGCAGGCCAACCACAGCATGCACAGCACAGTCAAACAGGATTTCAGCACAACTCACTCAGTCACAGCTCAGTAACAGCTCAGAGTCAGACACGATGAAAGTAGCAGCTAACAGTTCATTTACCCAGAGTCTAGTGAGACACTAGATCCCCAAAGAAATATCCAATGTACGGCCGACCGAACCAGTCCTGGATAATTATGTAGTGCGGATATTTCCCCTTTTTTTTTTAGGAATTAGCGCCGGCCGACCCAAATCTCAATGTTTTACAGGCGATGATGCGTAGCTAGCTCAGTCAATCTCGATCTCTGGCTCAGTACAGTACATGAATCGATCATAAATGTCATGCAACGCAGGTTAGCCGAAAACTTCAGCAAGATACTACTCCAAATCGTTGGGCGATTTTAGAGCGGACTTTTGGCGAGAAATGAATATACGAACGTAACTGTCTCGTGATAAACGCATGATGGCGTCGGTCACTTTAGGCTTTTGATTCACGATCTTTCGATCTTTCGCAATGAATTTTATTTTTGAAACCTCATCTATTTTCTCTTTTTTTGGATAGTGAACGAGTTCGATTTTCTCTCATATTTTCAGACATCGTTAATTTGATATTTAGCGAGAGGATTCAATACAAATTAATTGGATTTGAGGTGATTTTACATTGTTAACCAATGCCTTTAATGTAGAGTTCCTTTCAAATATTGATGCTAATTTTCTTTGGATAACATGGTGTGGGCATCATATTGCAACAGTATAAGAGCATATGTTTCATTCTGATATGCTTTTCACAACCAGGGCCTGCATGTCTCATTAAGCTTGATATCAACATTAAAGGGAAAGTCCACCCCCAAAATAAGTTTGTTTCGATAGAGGCAGAATAATAAGAAAATCAGGTGAGTGGAAGTTTGAGCAAATTCTGAATGAAAATAAGAAAGTTATGAATTAATGAAGTTGTGATCAATCAAATACAAATTGGCAACTCTGTGACTTATTATACGAGCTCTCCTTTATTTGCTTTGTGCATAATATTCCATAAAATCATGTTTTCTTCGTTATTGATGACGGAATATATATTTGTTCCTTGCAGGGGGAGTATAGAAACATATTTGCAATTATTATATTTAGGGTGCATGTATGGTTGAAATTTTTCTTGAGGGAAAATGAAAAATTTAGATTTTTTTAGTACTGAGCAAATGGAAGTTGAGCTCGCATGATACGTCATAGAGTTGCCAATTTGTGTTTGATTGATCACAACTTCAAAAATCCTTACTTCCTTATTTTTAATCGGAATTTGCTCAAACTTTCACTGACTTGTTTCTCTCATTTAACTTAATTTCAGGGTGGACTTCCCCTTTAAACTATTGCTAAATTTCAGTGATATATACCGGTACGCTTATAACCGATGAAATAATGTATTTCAGTACTGATAGATTATATCATTTATTCATTTTATTGCAACTTGTTATTGTCGTATTGCTTACAATTTTTACGAAACGGGGCCCCAGAGCTTGTATCTTTAACCTGTGAAAATGCTCAATAATGTATGCCTGTCTGCTCTAACTCCAATTGAATGCCAAGTCATGTTTGTAACCTTTTATATTTTTTCTTGTCAGCGAAGGAAAGGGAGAAGAGGGTAGATTTAGAGGATTGTGGTATTGCAGTGAGGCTTATAAAATGGTCTTCTAGAGATATTGAAGTGTAGCCAGGTTTCATCCCCTTCTTTTCCAATCATGTATTTCTATATTACATATCATTTGTTTTGAGCCAGAAGAGTGTTAACTGTGTAAAATGATATGAGTTAACAAACATCAAAACAACCTTCTGACTGCAGATGGACCATCTATAGTATTCTAGATATTTTTTTTTTGATGGGGGGGGGGGGGGATTATAACTGGTATATCCATCAAACAAGTTGCACATATTTACAAGTTCAATAAATGGTGAAGCATGGAAAACAATGTATGTTAGGTCAGTTCAAATGTCTTATCAATATATTTCCAAACCTGAAATACATGAACACAAGTTTTGTTTCTCATTTATTTCATTTTGTGTCTTGATGTCATGTAAAGTTCTACTTAAAACAAGATTGCAACTATTTTCAAGACACCAACTCAAGGGCGATTTCAATACCCTGTTGTATGTCCCATGGAAATTATCTTCGGATTACGTAATAAGTCATTCTCATGTTCGCACATTTCAATGGGGGACGCAAAAGGCCATTGATGGTCTCGGTATGATTTTTCGAAAGTAGTTGCTATCATGTTTTTTAGTTGGTCACACATAGATTTTCTAATAAACCTTATATTGAGTGAAATTGAATTGAACAAAATTGATTGGAATATATAGGTCTGCATGCCTCTTGATTGCTTTGACACAAGCCTCTTTTTGGGACTCTGTCATTCTGGCTCATATTGGAGGAGGTGGCTGTAAAGTTGTCACATTAAAACAACCTCAATCTCACTCAATGAGATTAATGACTGGTGATGTCAGAGGAGGCCTGTTTTCATCAAACCGAAGTTGCAAAGTAACCTGATTTTTCCCCGAAGCTCAAAATTGCTTCTTCACCAGACCGATATACTCATAACAAACTAGATGAAGATGGGCCTAAATTAACCTGCTATTTCCTAAATATTTCCTAAATAGTGGGCTATTTTGGAAACAAGACTAATATTTCTTGGGATATTTTCTCGACCAAATAACCCGCTAATTGCAGATGCGAGCTGATGAAGACGCAAATTAGCTGGCTAACTTGATATTGGGCTAGTTAAAATAGGAGGGTTCTTTTGCAACTTCGGTCTGATGAAGACAGGCCTAGTGTGAGTAATATGGTTTAGTCTCAGAGTCTTACCGCTGTCCTTGAAATTGATCATAAATGTGCCATATTAACGGAAAATCCAACCAGAATTTAGAGATATAGAAGATTATATAATACTCCACATATATCGTCGGCCTTATGCCAAAAGGGCCTTAACCCGATTTTGGGGGTTATTGAGTTTATTAATGTCACCTTGTAGATTTCATCATTCTCTTAAAATGATGTGCTTCACTTGTTGAAATTCGATTAATTTATGAAGATAATTATGAATTTCAAAAGGGCCTTAACGCGTATCTCATCTTTTTCCTTACGCCAAAAGGGCCTTAACCTACACGGATGATCCATTTGCGTTAGGAGGGCCTTTCTGGCAAACCAAAGGTGTTGCGAAACAAGAAAATTTCCTTATGCCAAAAGGGCGCTAACTATGCGCGCGTACGCGCGCATAGTTACGCATACGATAACGGCAGGTTAAGGCCCTTTTGGCATAACGCCGCGTAAGTTACGCCCCTTTTGGCATAATGCCGAGTAGGTTACGGCCCTTCTGGCATAAATACGCTACATTCAAGCCTTGTGCCAAAAAGGCCCTAACATGTTTTTTGCACATAGCATGTACAATTCTGAATATTTTATAACAAATTTAACACATTTCATGTAAAACTTAATAACTTAAAGCTTATCTGCCGTAGTTTACAGGAGGGATTAGACTGCCCTGCAAGGTCACTGGACAGGTGGTTATCTCATCAACTAAGCTCTCAGTTAACATAAGAAAAAGAGGATCATGGGGGACCAATGGTCACCGATTAGGCATTGTTTGTTACATAGAGGGCGCAAGTAGCTACAAGTAGTGCAGTGGGCCTTTAACACATTTATCGAAATTGGCTTCAAAGCAAAAAAACGACCACAAACTTTTGATTATTAGAGAGGCCAAAACCTTTAAACGCGATTATCTCGGAATGGCCAAAAGCAGTTAAGGCCCTTTGGGCATAAGGCCGACGATATGTAGTATGCTCAGTGATGGTAATATCGGTACTTCAATCCAGGGGGGTGTTTCATGAAGATCCTAAGTTGAACTTATTTCTAAGTTGAACTTATTTCTAAGTTGAACTTATTTCTAAGTTGGACTTAACATTTATGGAAAGCTGTTAGCATCTATGCAAATATTTTGTAAAGTTTATTTTAAAAGGCATAAAATGTTGAATCAAATCATTCATAGTTTCTATTAGCAAGGAGATTTCATGCTCTGGGTGGGGATTCATAAAAAGTCTAAAAATACTTTTGAATATATTTCATTATAAGGCTACAAATGGCTCCCCATAATTGTTAAGTCCAACTTAGAGTTAAGTTCAACTTAGGATCTTTGTGAAACAACCCCCATGTCTTTTAAACAAGAAATAGCATTATGAACAGCTTTGAAATGAAGAACTGGGGGATTTTATGTCACTAATGTATACATGAATGCAAAGCTAGGACCTAGCTACGGTATATGAAAGAGAAGGTCAAGATCTGGGAAAGGTGAAAAATAAGTTTAAAGCCCCACTGTCCTACTTGTAGCTACTTGCTCCCTCTATATAGAAAACTTCCCCAATCGGTGCCTGTTGGTCCCCCATGATCCCCTTTTTCTAATGTTAGTTGAGAGCTGAGTTAATGAGATAGCCACCTGTCAGTGACCTCGCTGTGTGGTCTAATCCCTTCTGGCCCAGTAGTATTGACGGTCTTTAAGTTTGTGAGCATTTTCATTCTTTTAACATTAGTGTGGAAGAGTATCATAGAAAAGATGTCCCCTGAAAAGGATGGCTCTTCAAATGCACTAATATTTAATACTGTATAATATGTGACACGTACTTTATAAACATCCAAAGGTTGTGGGCCACACTTTCATGCCACATGTTAGTGTAGTCCCCATATACACATTTCTGTTTGTGCGTGCGACTGTTAGCGAGACTGGGCCAGTTTCTTTTCACTTTCATGAATCCCAAACCTCACAGTATATATTGTGCTGCATGATCAACCTTTTTCAATCGCCTTACTAGGGCCCCATCTTATAAAGAGTTGCGTTTGATCCAAATCAACCGCAAGTCCTCCAATCAATCGCAAATAAGTTGTGATTTTTATGAATTCTTTATAAGACAAGGCCCAGACCTCAACTTTATGTGCAGTGCAGACCTTGCCAAAAAGGAATCAAACCTTCACATGAAGTTGACCTAGATAAAGGGACAGTTTAATATTTAGTTAAATATACTGGCAAAAAAGAGAGAAAGTTATGAATTTAATGTCCAGATTATAATGGGATCTCCCATTTTAGGAGTGCTGTACAACAAATATCAACAACAGTTGTTTAACTTGCTCGTTCGTATGGACATTAAAAACCCATTTCTACAAATGTGTTTAACAGTGTGTATTATAGGTTATGGATATTAATACAGCAGGATTTTTTCCCCACTCAACTATCAAATAGACAGGGATGAGGTTGATCACCCTAATCTCTTGAAAAGCCACCACAAACTTTTATTTATCGATTGTAATGCATCAAATCTCTGAACAAAGTCCATCAACTTAAAAGTAATTCTTGTGGATAAAATTGTAATAATTCCTGTTCCACTAACGATGTTGCCTTTGTAGTGTAAAACAAGTGCAGCTTAGAATGAACCAATGGCATAAAAATATAAATTGTGTAAAGCTAATATTTATGAAATACATCCAAAAAGTTTACCTGGTATTCTGTCGGTGGATGATATGGACTTTAAAGAAAAAAGAGGGTAAATAATAATAATAATGATAATAATAATGGCTTCTTACATAGCGCACATGTCTGCCACATCGTGACACTCCTGGCGCTGCCCGATTATTA
Source organism: Strongylocentrotus droebachiensis (assembly GCA_035222895.1). Classification (NCBI taxonomy): domain Eukaryota; kingdom Metazoa; phylum Echinodermata; class Echinoidea; order Camarodonta; family Strongylocentrotidae; genus Strongylocentrotus; species Strongylocentrotus droebachiensis. The sequence goes on along the minus strand of JAVYIG010012513.1, from coordinate 45,406 downwards.
CCCTGGCTTTAGCAAAGTGGCCATTACAGCGCTCTAGCATTTCAAGGAATTAATTCCTGCCAGGTACCCATTTACATCACCTGGGTCGAGTGTGGCAAATCGTCCTTGTTTTCACGAAGTGACGGTAGTGAGGAAAATCGTAACGCAAAGTGAATGCAATTTTTTTTCACTACCGTCACTTCGTGAAAACAGCGACGAAATGTAGATCAATGTCCTGCCAAAGGACATTAGTGCTACGGCGGGACTCGAACCGCTGACCTTGTGATCAAGGTGACGTATCCACTCGACAACGACACCTCTACATAATCCTCATAAAAGATAATTTCTATTTTACCACGTTCTCGTTGATAGCTTGTGGTATATCCAGGCAAGATTTTAATATAGCCAATAGTATTTACTATTCACCCTATTGGCACCCCTCGCCCCAAATATCACATCCTTCTCCCTATGGAACTGTCAGGGTTGAAATGAATTAACGATAATGGGAGACACTTTCTGGAGACTATCTCCATCATCATAGTTTCACTCTTTGCTGGCTTTCACCTATATGGGTATTGATTGGAGGCAATTCTGGGGATCTATAGTGCTTTATAAAGGTCACTTGTCTGCTGAAGTCTGTATGTCTTATAACCCCCTTTCAGAATAGCAAAAGTATAAGTGTTTTTGTGCAAACTACATAAGTATACAATATGTAATTATTGCTGACTTGTCTACATGGTCTGAATGTTGTAAAATGTCTGAAGCAAAGCTGAGCTTTGAGCATCATTTCAAAAGAAAACTGATGAAGAATTTGGTCAGTTTTTCAGAGCTTTGAGCATCATTTCAAAAGAAAACTGATAAAGAATTTGGTCAGTTTTTCAGAGCTTTGAGCATCATTTCAAAAACTCATAAAGAATTTGGTCAGTTGTTCAGAGCTTTGAACATCATTTCAAAAGAAAACTGATAAAGAATTTGGTCAGTTTTTCAGAGCTTTGAGCATCATTTCAAAAGTTGATAAAGAATTCAGTCAGACATCCGTTGAACATCATATTTCATGATAACCATATATTTGGACACCGATTATTATATATTAAATATGACCAGCTATCTGTAATTTGGAACACTGAAGCAAGATGTAAACTGATCCCAATATGAGATATACCATAACAAAACTTCTTATGAAAAATATCTAGAAAAGTTGTGCATGTCAATCCCAGCTTGGGCACGGAGGGGACACAATTCGTCCCTATTTTCACAAAGTGACGGTAGGGAATGATAATCCCATACAATTTGCGTGCGGATCTTCCTCACTAGCGTCACTTCGTGAAAACAGGAACGAATTGGTGAAGAAGCCAGCTGGTGAATAAGAGGGGGAGGGGGAAGGGGGGGGGGGGGGGGGGGGGGTAGTGAGCACTAACTTAAAAAAAAAAAAAAAATCAAAATGGGTGGTCCCCCTCCTTTTCTAGAAAAAATCGTGGGAGGGGGGGGGGGGTCGTGTCCCCCCTGATTGACGCCCTTGGAATTAGGATAATATGATGATGCTTCTTTAAATCTATGTCATCTCTTTTATATATATTTTCTTTAGACGTATTTCATTTGAAAGGGCTGTAAAGGTCATTAGTCTGGGGAATTTACTGTGGTTTTTAAGGAGGGGAAATGGAATGATGTCATTTTATGAGGAGATTCCCTGGTGAAATATTCTTCATGCATCACTTTATCAGAAAACTATGAATAAAAACAATGAAGTATCAACCAGTCATTCAAACTTGAATGGCAAAGATATCCTAAAGGTCAATTTGAGTGCAAGTGTTGATTGAAATATACTATTGTCATAGAAACAAAAGAAATATACGCAATGAGTTTTGAAAAGGGGAAATGTCATTTGTATTTCTGAACATCCCTAAGGAATCTTGTAGACATATCATTTACAAAACAGGATGTGCAAAGACAATCATATATCATTATCCTGTTCATCAAATTGGAAAAATAGAAAATAAAGGAATTTTATCTTGCAATGAATTTGATTTGAATGCTTATGTTGACAACATTTATTGCCTCTCTCTTTTAAGCTCACTGTTAGTCTTTAACAGAGTGAATTAAACCAAAAACTTTCCAGTATGGTGAAAGTCAAAATTCTATGTATTTTTTTTTTTTGCGAATTAAAGGAGGACATTTTTTACTCTTTTGGTGCATTTCAACAAAAAAACAAAAAATTCATTAACATTTTGCTGTTCCAAACTATCATGTGATAAAATGTAATTTTGCTCTTAGACCCCGTTCTCATTCACTTCGTTGGAGCGGTCCAACTAAGACCCGTTCCTCAGGAGCAGTTCTTAGGTGAGTGAGAATGGTCAAAGTGGTCCAGGAAGTGGACTTCTGGACCGCTCCAGAAGACCACCTCGGGAGGTGGTCTTGAGGAACGGGTCTTATTAAGAGCGGTTTGGACCACTCTAACGTGCAATGTGAACGGAAGCGTACTTTGACCGGAAGTGAGCTAGTGACGTTCCGTGCGAAACATGTAGTACGGTACATACGGTTTGTATTCCGCGCGCGAAAAAATTGACCTGCTGACCTGAGCTGCCATAGCAACAAGACCACTTTGACTCGTGGAGCGGTTTGAGCCATAAAAAACTGCTCGGAGTGTGAACGCTCGCAAACCGTTCCTCAAGACCCGTTCCTCTGGAGCGGTCTAACTAAGACCACTTTCAAAGTGAGTGAGAACGGGGTCTTAGTTAGTAAGAAAGCAGATAAAATATGAGCCACAGGCACACGTATAGGAAGAGGAAAAATTAATAAAAATTTTAAAGAACGGAACAATGGCAAAATGTCTGTATTTAGAAATATTCTTTCCTGTTGACTTCCTTACAGTCATAGTCTATTGTTTGACTGGGGATTGTCGACAGCGGGTGAGTCACAAATTGGTATCTGCTTTTAGTTTGTTGTGGCAGTGTTATGACTCTAAAAATACACCGGACTTTAGAGCAGAGTAATGGTGTCTTAGTTGAGTGGTTTAAGCACTTGACTTAAAATGCAAAGGTTGTGGGTTCGATCCTCGACACATCACTAATGTCCTTTGGCAAGGCATTGATCTAGATTTGCCTCTTCAAACCCAGGAGAAAAAATGGGGACCTGGTAGAATGATGAAAGCATTTGTGTTAGTAATTGCCATATGCTCTCATGGTGATCATAGGGTAGGAATGCTCCTTAGGGAGTGGAGATGGTGCACATTGTACATTGTGCCTGATTGAAGATGACCAGGGTAATAATATCTGTAAAGCACTAAGAGATGGTATTTCGTATTAAGCGCTATATATAAATCTAGATTATTAGAGAAATTTAGGCCTAGATTATTCACACAAGAGCTCTTTTGGATTTGCTATTGTACAAGTAAAATTTCCAGATGCAGGGATGTTATGTATTCCAGTGTTGGGGTACTGCCCTAGAGATCTGTGAGAGTTTAGAGCTCCTTTGAATCAATCCAGATTCCAAAGTTCTCCACTCATATTTGTAAAATTGTCAAGAAAGCTCTAACAATATATTTGAAGACGAATCTGAAAATGATTATTTATTGCCTTCAAGGAGATTCCCTCTTTTCTATAAAAATGTGACAAAACCTTTTTGATATTGTCTTGTAGTATTGACTTTCTGCTTGAGTATACACATACTTTTTCACACATGCATTTCATAATGCTTTGAGATTTTGTTTTCTTTTGAAAATGTTATTTGAATCTAGTTCTTATGCATTGATAACAAAATTCAAAATATGAGCCCACTCAATGTTACTTTTGAGAACGGTTGATGTAAAATTTGCCAACTGTTTACAAGATGTTTCATCAAGGAATCCTAATTGCCGATGCCATGCATGATTGAAGGCATTCGCATTAGATTAACAAATTAAACGATGTAAGATTTTATAAAGAATATAAGTATAATAAAACAAAGAATTAACAAGTTTGGAAAGGAAATGTGCTTACAACATTGTTTTGATTGGGAGGAAGGAAGGCATATCATATCTGAGAAGAAAAAGAAGGAAAAAAAAATAAATCACTTTTTGCTGAATGCATACCACAATCAACGTCACCGGATTTGCTGTATTACTTTTTTGACCCAATACCCTCAAACATGCAAATCTGGGGAGATACGAGACAGCATTTTGAAGTTCAGGGGGACAAATCAATAAAACGGAGCTTTTTTGTCGATATCTTTTGACAGATTTATGTATGAGTATTCTTGTAAGTGACATTTTGGAAATCGATATTTCTCATAGATTCTTCTCCTAAAACACTGTTGGTGGAATGCGCACATCATGCTTCCTCCGCGGAAGTATTGTATGCCATACCCCAAGATCAATTACGAGTTGATACAATTTTTGACCTACTTTTAGATTTCTTCTTCTTCTGTGAGCATAATCCATAACCAGGATTTAAATAAAAATGAGGGGGGGGGGGCGTTGGAAACAGCATTTTCATATGCATGAGGATCATATCCCTAGCTTTTAAAATAATTTTGTTGAATTGTTTCTCTTTTAATAATAATAATAATACGCAATATTTATTAGGCGCTTAATACAGGTGTCTCTAAGCGCACCATAGTCTGACTAAAAAATTATTTGCCAAAACTTATAATAATCACTCAACTTATATATATCTGTTCTTTATTCAATAAATCATGCGTACAGTATATTATAATAAAAATAAGAGTGAGATCAAACATACATCAGGTCAAATATAGGATCAAATATAAGATCAAAGAAATAAGACGGTGTGCACCTCCTTCGACGACTCACAACTGCAGAATACCATTCTTTTCCTCTCCCTTTTCCTCTCTTTTCCTCTCCCTTCTCCTCTCCCTTTTCCCTGTTGAGGGGCACTTTGTACCGGGGGGTTCCACATCCAAGACACGTTTGTTGCCTCCTGGCCACACTAGATTGCTAATAGTGCACATTTTTATAATATCACATTAATCCACATTAAGGTTTATATTATTACATTGATTTCATAGATTTACAAACTCTGCACCTTATCGGGTGCCTGCACGAGGGTCATTAGAGCAATATTTTTTCAAGAACCGTAACAACTATCTTAGGTCAGCCGATGAATTCACTCTTGATGTGTGAATTCCATACTTCTTGGCCTACTTTCAACAATCTTTAACTGTTTTTGGAACATTTGACTGTCATAGAGGAAGACAAATTAAACGATAGAAGTAATTTAATTAACTTGATATGAGGCAAGAAGCTCGTTATCATTTGAACACAAAGGAAAATTGTTTGTCGTTATGACTTGCAAGCTATTAAATGAAACATTATGTCTTAATTGTATGTAATAGGGATCCAATAACCTAAATATTTATAAACTCTGTGATAATAAATTAACCTGTACAACTGAACTGTATTCATATGTGTTAATTGCCACTTTTAGAAAAGAAGAATTTTGATTTTGATATACAGATCAGTTGGTAATATTTCTTTCTTTACGTACACGTACTTTGACAATATCAAGCAACCAATCATTATCATGTTGAGTTCGTGAAAGTGACTCTGAGATTTCTTATATTGGATGTTATCCAAGACAGATAAAATGAGTTAAATAAGGATGTCTATAGTGATAAAATATGTAGAATAAGATCACCATGACATTCAAAATATAGTCGAGTATGAATCTTTTATCAAGTAGGAAATGATTGAATTAATCCAGATTGTGAATGATGTTGGCTAAAATTTCAATTTATTTTGAGTCATCAAATGATTCCACACAGGAAAGCATTAATTTTACATTATGATGATTTATTCCCCTCAGGACCCATGGCTATGAATGTACATACCGGTATACATAATACATATACAGTGCGTCCCAGAAAAAACGAAACCGAGAAGTATCGGTGTTTAATCATAACTTAATCACAACCATAATTAATGAATGATACATATTTGGAAAGCTTAGAGTCTCCTCTTTCAGTTGATGCTACTCGGATGATGCATATTTCACGCATGAGTGATTAAAAGCAATTTGAAGGAAGGAAACTAAAAATACATTTGGCGGGCGGTATCTGAATTTCGAAGAAAAATTTACATTTCTAGAAAGTTGATTTTCTGCTCTTTCATATGACACCTCAATCAGGAAAAATGAGCGAGGAATAACAAAGTTCTGTTTGTTTAAAGTAGCCCTTACATTTTCATAATTTTAACAAACGAATTCGTTTTCACTGGGTGCCTGCCGTAGCAAAAAGCAGATCTGACAAAAGACTTAACTCCGTTTCGGTGACAATCAGCCATGCATGAAGACTCTCGTCTACCGCTGATTGTCAACGAAACGGAGTTAAGTCTTTTGTTAATTTCGTTTATTGATACGGCGGGCAGCCAGTGAAAACGAATTCGTTTAATAAAATTATGGAAATGCAAGCACTACTTTAAACAAACAGAACTTTGTCATGCCTCGCTCATTTTTCCTGATTGAGGTGTCATATGAAACGGCAGAAACTCAACTTTCTAGAAATGTGAATTTTTCTTCGAAATTCAGATACCGCCCGCCAAATGTCTTTTTGGTTTACTTCCTTCAAATTGCTTTTAATCACTCATGCGTGAAATATGCATCATCTGAGTAGCATCACATGAAAGAGGAGACTCTAAGCTTTCCAAATATGTATCATTCATTAATTATAGTTGTGATTAAGTTATGATAGAACATCGATACTTCTCGGTTTCGTTTTTTCTGGGACGCACTGTATATACACATGTAGTGATTTTTGTTGTATTTCAGGTATTATTGATCCTTTTCATTTCAAATCAAACATCACATAGTATATTATAATGGAACGTATCATAAAATATAAGTGACGAGAAATGTACACACATGTCTAACATACATAAAAACAACAACAATCAAAGGACTTGTTGTCCATTGTTGGTATTAAGAGGTTACAAAAGCTTACAAGAGACAACCGGATATGAACAATGTTCATCAGAAAAGAAAAATAAAACAAATAGCAGGCACCTAGCCAAATAAAAGACAAAATATATAATGCAATCTCTCATTCCTACTGACCCTTTATAATATTCCAAATACTTGTCCACTGCTCCAATTGGCAGCATGGATGACTAATTTGTTTTTCCTTTGTGCAATGTAATTTTCGACAGATTTGAACGACAAGATTCCAAAAGTGACTAAGAGTAGGATTCGTAACACCGCACCGACACCTGAAAATATATTGTTCACCTAAAGTGATATTTTCTCATAGAACAATCTCAATTAATTTCATTTCATTTATTTATTCTCTATATGCCAGTACAACCACGCAAAATCAAAAATAATATTGTAAATTCATCTACTTCTAAAACCTTAGCAAGGCTTTGTACTTAACTTGAACCATGGATTACAGATAAATCTTTAAAAATAGATACATTCCTGGTAGGAAACTTCCTATCGTTCATACATGTTGATTCCTATCTCCTTGCAATTTCATATCTACGTGTTCCCTCTGTCTACTGGGGGTCATTAATCTATCATTCATACTTATCCAAATCACCCTGAAGAAAAAAAAAACATAACACCGAACATTCCCCCCTCCCCGTTTCCTCTCCCCCATCCATCCATCTAATTGGGCGTTTCCCCCTACGGGAAGAGAGGGGGAAACAATCCACTTTCACCTAGTGTTATGTTGGTCCAACCATCCCGTTGGGAAGGCAATGCTTATCACCGTGCCCACTGCAGGCGTAGCCCCTAGCCCCTGGGAATGTCCAGCTATCCAGACCTAAACTTCCTGACTGGGGACAGGTCGTCCACATATAGCGTAGTCAGGGTGTGCCGTAAAAACACAGTGCTCTCCATATCCCTGACCTATTAGAACGCATGCAAGTCGAAGGGACAAGTTGACTTGTTATTCATCTCATTTTTGAAAAATGGGTGTAAATTTGTGTCCCTGACCCATTAACGTTAATGGTTGTGGAGTAGAAGAGATGAATTATGTTGTTATTCATCATTTTTTTTATAAGTTGGGTGAAAAATTGACCTTTGTCTTGGCTGAAAAGTCTAACAAACATTATGAGTACCGGTATGTGAATCATTTTTGTAACCCCCCCCCCCCCACAAATTTTTAGGAAAACAATAGAAAGAACCAGCACAAAAGAAAATTAAAAGAATGAATTATACCATCAGATCTGCCATTGAGAATTTCTTTAACCCCTACACTGCCACCAAGTTTTCACTATGTACCTTAAATTTCCAATCATTTGGACCTTTTTAATTATTCATCTTGATACAAACATTATTCCATGATTATCTAACTCCACAAGAAGAAAGCATGATGGCTCAGTGGTAAGTGCAGTGGTCTCCATACCTGGAGGTCCTGGGTTCAAAACCAAATCAATGTGCTGGTGCCCTTTGGTAAGGTATTAATCCTCATTAGGAGTCTTTCAGAGAGGACATAAAGCTGTCAGGTACCAACCAACCAACAATACATGAACCTGTTTTTATTTTCAAGAAGGAAGACAATGGAATACATAGTAAAAACAAAAGCAATTTAAAATGGCTTAAGATGTTTAAGGTTAATTTCATAATTTTTTTAAATTGTAATTTCAGGTCATCAGTGGATGGTACCATCTCCTAAGAGAGGACGTAGGAAGAACTAAACATCTCAAAGTCAACTCGACGACGAGTGAGAAAGAGGAGCCCCAAACAAACGGTTGGGCCAGATCGAAGGTCAACACCCGAAAGAGGAAGAGAGAAGATGACCCCCTAGAAGAGGAGAAAGCAGGATTGATCGAAGGAGGAGCAAAAGGTGTCAAAAAGGAGAGACAGAGAGGGTGGCCAAGGTCGGACGGTGGACTGCAGGAAGAGAAGCGAAAGAGAAGCGAAGGGCACGAGAACCTTGATCAGCTGCGACACAAAGAGCTAGTCAGGATCCACGGGGATCGAGAGATCGTTGAGAGTCTTGTCGATGGGTACCAGGTCCTGGACTTTGCCAGAGAGGCGCCGACTCGGGGTGCTGACGGTGCAAAAAGGTTGAGACCTGGGAGTGAAAGGTCGCGAGAGGGAGGATTGGACAATCGTTGGGGTGCAGGAACCTGGGGTGGTGGTGGAGAGAAAAGGTTTGGATCCGAGGGAGGACCAACAACGAAAGGACACAGCTCCGGTGACTCAGAAGCAGGCTGCATGGATCGACCAGACTCACTTCTTTCTTGGATAAGTCTTCACTATGTAAGAGCTTATTCCCATGTTGGCATATTGTCTCTTGTTTACCAGAGGGGTTTTAAGTCTTAATTTACTTTTATAAATCTTCTGTGAATCAAACAAAAATAGCTTTGAACGTTTAAGAGTACAAATAAGTGATGTCTGTGAGATGTATTTGGTAGAAAATGAAATGGTTAAGTATAGAGTTAATAAGGTAATCAAAATCAAGCTAAAATTGACCATTTGCACATCAGAATGCATCTTATATTTTCAGATGTGCTTTGCAATGAATATGAACTTATGACATTTTCTTCAGGTTGTATATATCTTTCTGCTGTAAACGATCTGTTATTTTATATTATACAATCTTCTTTCATATCCATCATCTGAGCTCAAATGTTCTGCCAGGCTCTTGCACACTGCAGAGCCTTCTCTGTTTTATAATATACAATGAAGAATCACTTCTAATGATATTTTTTTTCTATTTTCAGAGATTACTCAATACCCATTTGAGTATTCTTGTGTACCAATATAATGTTTGAACTATTTTTGTTGTGCTTAGGTTGTGCTGAGCAAGGATAAGAATGGGAAGTATGGCTTCACGCTACTGGATACGCTGCCCGTCCAGGTCGGGAGTGTCGAGAAGGGTAACGTTTAAATTTGTTTTACTAGTACAGTCAAACCTGTTTATAGCGACCGCCCAAGGGAAACACAAAAAGTGGTCTTTGTAGACAGGTGGTCTTTGTAGATCGGTTCCCTTAGTATATGTTTCAATGAGAATCCATTTTCAAGGGAAACAAAAAACGTGTTCTTTGTGAACAGGTGGTCACTAAAGCAAGTTTGACTGTATCATTGCAATGTTTTAACATCAAATTTATCAATGAGGGTTTGAATAGCTAGTCTAAATGGGGACTACCTAGGAATCCTGTTACTGTGTGTTCTTAATTTGTTACTATAAACGACCCCCTTTCCTTGTGATTGCTTAAAAAACAAAGTGAAACAAACCAAAAGGTAATCATTGGCATTTCATACACTTTCCAAAAGGTCTTCAGTGTTAAATTTTAACTCATCTACTGCAAAGCACTGGGCTCAAATACTCTCTTAACTTACTGATTTTATATTCTTATAATTGATAAAGGTATTTGTGTAGACTATTTCTTTCAAGTACTAAGAATATCGCTTTCAAGTGCTGTCATATTACGACCAATTAGTATCATTTTATGGATGAAACCCCATCTGTGTACAGTAGCTGTATATTGGTTTGCTTACTTCAGTTTTAGTTCATTGGTTACAGTGTGAGAGTTGACCTAACAGTCATCTATCAGAATGTGGGCCATACTGTGTCTATTGCAACAGAGGTGACAAGAGAATCATCGTTTTGTATCCTGATGAACAGCACACATTCGTATCTGACATATGTTTGACATATATGAGTCATCTTCTGACATTCTTGACAATTTACAAAATGTCAGGATTTGCATGGGTGAATTTGTCAGAGAATCTGTCATTTGATTCCTGGCACAACATGTAATTGTAAACCAATAGGGTATTTTGGTGCGATTGAGGTTATTCGTTTGACGGATCGGATCGTGAGAGGCTTAGGATTAAGAGATAGATAGGTGTCAGGTCTAGTCATGCTACTTATCAACAGGTGTGCAAGGAGAGGGAGAGAGAGAGAGAGAGAGAGAGAGGGGGAGGGAGAGAGAGAGAGAGAGAGAGAGAGAGAGAGAGGGTGTTGGGGGGGGGGGGGATAGAGAGAATGAATGAGATATAGACAGAAAGAGGGACGGAGAAAGCAAGAGAGGGGAAGCTGAAGATATAGAGAAGGGGAGAGAGAGAGAGAGTGAGAGAGTGAGTGAGTGAGAATAAGGGCAGAGAGAAAGAGAGGGAACAGGAGAGGGTAACAATATGAGGAATAGGGGAGGGAGGAATTAGAGAGAGAGAGAGAGAGAAGGAAGAATGGAGGGGAGGGGTTAGAGATATAAGTTAGTGAATATTCTGGTAGGAGTGTGAGAGAGAGAAGAGAGGGGGGGGGGGATGGAGGGGAGCAAGAGAGTTAGAGGGAGAGAGAAGGCAAGCATAAAGGTTAGTGGATGCATGGTGTAGGAGAGAGAAAAAATGGGAATAGATACGGAAAGTAAGATAAACAGTGTGAGAATTGTATTTACATTAAGCACAGATATGTGGTGAGGGAGAAATACAGATCAATAAACATTCTTATTCATTTCCTAGGAAAGGTGATAAGAAATAGAAATGAGGAGAGAGAGAGAGAGAGAGAGAGAGAGAAAGGAGTAGAGTATTGTAAGAGAAGGTTAGAACTTAAAAGAAGAAGAGGGAGCAGGAAGAGGAGGAGGAAGAGAGGAGGGAGGAGAGGGAATGAAAGGGAGGGGAGATCATGTAAGGTATGATTCGGGAGATGCACATAGTAAATGGTGGAGAAGACGAGAGAGAGAGATGGAGAGAGATAGACATTTAAACAGCTTAAGGTGAAAGAAATTCTTAAAAGATAAAAGAGATAACCTAGAAAGTGGATGTTGATAGCAATGGAGGAGGAAAACAGGACGATATGGATGTCGTAGATTACAAATTTTACATCTGCCAAACGATGCCAGGTTTACTGAGTGATAGACAGCTGTGTGTCAGCCCTAGCTGCTGCAACGGGTTTGGAACCCTTTTGCATATCTGGGAAATTGGTGGCAATTTGAGATAATAGTTGGAAACCATAGCATATCATTGAATAGTAAATTGGGTATTAATGGATACTGAAATCTCTTCTTCTTAACATTATTTTGTGTGTAGCCATTTTTGGAAAGAAAATAGGGAGTGAAGGGAGACAAGGGGCATAAATATATTTACATCAATAAATCAACGTATCTACCTATTCTACTTTGCTATTGTTGCACCTCAACATTGCATAACCGAAACTTAAAACACATCGCCAAATTGCTCATACCCCCCCGCCCAAAGGCGCCCTCCGTGACCCTTGCGTCCGAGCGCCGCCAACGTAACCTCTTCCTCTTATCTCTTCGCATCCGAACGGATAAGTTACACTAAAAATCGCTCCCAAAAGTTGAAGAGTTTTTCCTCTTTTAGTCACTTTTTGGTTCGCATTTTCGCCTTTTATAATATTCTCTACGATTTCCTGTTCGTTAGAGAGTAGTTTCACTCCGTGAATTTATTTATTTATCAGTATTCTAGAACGTTTTCTTGCCGACTACTGTTACGTTTCCGCTTTCGTGTTTGCCTGTCCTCACTCCTCCGAGGCCTCGGGTGCGTGCGGGGGTAGTCGGTGGGGTGTTTTAGTCTCTGGTAGTTTATTTAATTCTTGTTGATAATTGCTCGTACCCTTTGTTTAATTTTCTTTCCCGCAGGTTATAATATGTCTCGCAGTTCTTATTTTCTCTTAGCAGGTTTCACGAAGAAGAAATCAAGTTCTGTCGCGAGAAAGAAGACGATGGATTCTATTAATAGTTACGCCCCTCGGGAGCGGTGGTGACACCGCAAACCCCGGGGATGCGAACGTCAGTGGACGTTTATGCGGGCAAGGGAAGCCCAGGGGAATGGTTGAGGGGGCGATTTTATCTCCCCTCGATACGGTGCCCGGAAACCCAGAGGTACTAACTCTGGGTGGAACGGACCTTAGTTCTGTGCCGCCATCAATTGTCCCGTCAGGGCTTTTGTGTGGACGGTACGAAAATCCATCGACGGATACGAAGACGAAGGATTCTACTAATAAGTCTTCGTTAGTTACGCCCCTCGGGAGCGGTGGTGACACCGCAAACCCCGGGGATGCAAATGTCAGCAGACATTTTTGCGGGCAAGGCAAGCCTATGAGAATGGTCGAGGGGGCGATTTTATCTCCTCTCGGGACGGTTCCCGGAAACCCAGAGGTATTAACTCTGGGTGGAACGGGCCTTAGTTCTGCACCGCCAACAATTGTTCCGTCAGGTCTTTTGTTTGTTCGGTGCACAAAGCCATCGACGGATTTTCGGGTTGCTTCCGTGGATCCGGACTTGAACCGGTCACCGATCGGTTCTTCTATCCCTTGTTCGGATTTGCCGGTTTCCGTTTTCGGTCCGGGTACCCGTGCAGCCGAGTCGGATCCTGAGGCTTCAACTAACCGCGCCTCTCCGTCGGTGCATGTTCCGTTTTCCCGATTCGGTTTGCGGCTCCTACCGTCGGGCTTTTATCGGATAACCGTCCCGTTCCTTCGGCCTTTTACGTTACCGCTACGTCTCGTAAGAGGCGGGGTTCCCGGGACGCTGTGGCCGGTTCTTCCTCGGATTTTGTTTATCCTTCGAAGAATCCGCGCTCTGATTTTACGGAACCGTTTGCGGCCCCTCGGGGTCCGCCTTTGGTGGCTACTCTCCCTCCGTCGGTGCCCCCACCCCCGCCGGATTTTTCGGATTGGATGCGGGCTGTTGCTGACGCTTTTCGATCTTCGGTGCCCGAGTCGGCTCCTCCGGTTCGTCCTACTTCACTTTCGGATCCGATCGCGGTTGATTTATTTTCGGAGTTTTCCGAAGATGCATCGATCTCGCCTGAGCAGTCGCCGGTGCGGGTTTCGAGTTGTCATATTCGGCCGGGGTCCTCTCTGTTTGCTTCTCCGCCTCACGCTTCGTTGGGCGCTCTGAGAGGCGGGGATCGTCCCTGTTTATCTGGTCAAGATAGGGGGGGCTCGGTTGATCGTTGGGACACTGGTTCCATCGCTCAGTCGTTTGGTTCAGTTGCGGGGGATGATGCGTCTACTCCGTTTGTGTCTCTGGCGGCGGATTCGTTAGCCTTGTTTCACAAATATGTGCCCGATTCTTGTGTCGTCCCGGTGTTATCGTCGGGGCGGCGGGACTTCCTGTCTTCTAATTCGGACTCTTCAGCGGTTCAGGGACTGTTTCTTCCTGATCTACACGAAGAAGAATTTGTGAATGCCGCAGAAGACTTGTCGTCATCGACGGGATTTCTTAAGCGGCAGGTGGACAAGTACGCTTTCGTTCCTCAGGATGCGGTTTTGTTTTTGTGTCCTAAACGGGTTTCTCCCAAACTTGTGGCGGTGGCCAGTCGTTTGGGGAAGAAGTTTGGGACTCGTGGTCCTTTTGATATAAGTGACATTTTGTTGTTTGATCTTTTCTCACGGCTTGCGGTGACTTCGCATTCCATCGAGAAGTATCGTCGGGAGGCTGTGCTCACTTTTTTGGGCATTCGACCGCATCAAATTCCAGGACTGCTTCCGCAGATTCCAGTGGCCAGCCCCCACCTTTGTGGAGATAGTTTCACTACTCTACTGCAAGCCGAGATTGATGGTGAGAAGCAGGCTCGAGACCTGTCCGTTGCTTTTCGCGATGTCCAAGAGCAGGTTCCTTCCTCCAGACCTCGTAAGAAAAGTTGAAGTTTTCGGGTTCTTTTCGTAAGAACGTCGTCCAGTCTAAGGGCCGCCCTCAGGACTGGTACCCGGCCGAGGAGGAATACCAGGATCGTGGTCGTCCTTCGTCTCGAGGTTCTTCTTACCGTGATTCTTCTATCTTCCCGGACTCCCTTTCGTGGTGGTGGGAAGTCATTCTCTAGAGATGGCTTCCCCCGAGTGCTTGGGTCTTAGGTCGGCGGGCGGCTCCGGAGATTTCTCCCGGCGTGGGAGAAGATCACCAGCGACGCATTTGTTCTGTCGGTGGTACGGGAATTGTCGCCGGTGTTCGTAATGCCCAAGTGCTCGGGTTCTTTGAGAATGATTCTCAACATGAAGCGGTTTAACCTTCATTTGGGAAAGGTTCTTTTCCGAATGGATCATCTGGCAACCATCCTTTGTTCATTGAATCCCGCAGACGTCGCGGTTTCTTTGGATCTTCGCGACGCTTATTTTCATGTGCCGGGGCAAATTCTACCGTTACAGAGCGCTCCTGTTCGGTTTGCGCCCTGCTCCTCGGATTTTCACGAGAGTCGTGGCGTCAGTCAGGCTGTTGGATCATATGCAGATTCTGATCAGTACGACTCAAGATATCGGATTTCTCATAAATTGGGAGAAATCAGAATTCGTTCCGACTCGCACGCCGTCTTACCTAGGTGCTCAGCTGGACATTCGTCATCAGCTGGCTCGTCCCAGTCTCGACAGGGTCGAGACGATAGTCAGGACTGCTCGGTCTCTGAGATGTGCACGTCGGGTGAAAGCCGAGCGTTGGCTTCAGTGGCTAGGGTTTCTCTCCAGTCTAGTCGACATGCTTCCAGATTGTCGACTATTGATGAGTCCCTTCCGACTCTTTCTGTTGGAGTTTTATCAGCCGAGCGTGAGTTCTCTTTTGTCATGGATCCCCCTGTTGTCCAGGATCAAGGGTCTTCTAGGTCCTTGGCTTCGTCGTTCCTTCTTCCTTCAGGGCGGACGCTTCCGAGTTCCTCTCCCTTCCGTGACCGTCACCACGGACGCGTCGCTGTTGGTTTGGGGAGGTCATTGCCAGGGGTCAATGATTTCAGGAGACTGGAGTCATCTGGAATTTCTACCCCACATCAATGTGTTGGAACTCATGGGAGTGTTTGCTTCGCTTCGTCACTTCCGTGCTCGTCGGGTGGGTCGTTCGGTTCTGATTCTTACGGACAACGTATCGGTGATGGTGTACATCAACAGACAAGGAGGCACTCTTTCTGTGGCTCTGAACGAGTTGGCCTCTCAACTCTGGGCGTGGTGCAAGGGGGCGAGGGTGTTCCCGATTGCATCACATATCCCGGGCGAAGAGAATATCTTAGCGGACTTTCTCTCCAGAGGCAAGTGCCTTCCCTCGGAGTGGACTCTGACTCCGACTGTCTTCAGGCAACTGAGGAGAGTGTTCGGTGTTCTCGACATCGATCTCTTCGCAACTTCGCTCAACCATCGTTTTCCTCGATTTTCTCGAGAGTCCGGGAACCAGGAGCTTTTGCTCTGGACGCTTTCGCGATCCCGTAGAGGGATGGAGGGCTTACGCCTTTCCCCCGTTCGCGTCGTTTCCCTATGTGTTCTGGAAGATCAGGGAAGATCAAGCGATGATGATTCTCATAGCTCCTTGGTGGCCGGCGAGGTCGTGGTTTCAGGACCTCCTGACCCTCCTGGTGGGGACTCCGTGGTCGTTGCCGTGTCATCCGGATCTGGTGTCGCAACCTCTGTCTGGTTTTCTACACCAGCGGCCGGAAATCCTCCGTCTGACCGCTTGGCGGTTATCGGGAAGAGGGCTCGTTCGTCAGGTTTCTCCGAACGTGCTGCACAATTTCTAGTCCAGAGTAGACGAGAGTCGACCAGGACGGTTTTCAGCTCATGGTTGGATGTTTTTCACACTTGGTGTGAGGAGGTGGGCGTCGCCCCTAGAGAGGCGTCTTTACCTTCTATTGCTGACTTTCTGATCTCTTTGTATGACAAGGGGAGAGCTCTGTCAACGATTTGTGGCTATCGGTCTGCTATCTTCGGTTTCTTCTGCTCCTCAGCTAGCGGCTCTTTTGAAGTCTTTCTTCCTTAAGAGACCCTTCTTCAGACCTCTGACGCCAGTGTGGAGTTTACCCAAGGTTTTGGCCCTCCCTTCGAACCGCTGTGTTCTGCGACGCTTCTGCTTACTACGGTCAAGACGGTTTTTCTCATGGCAATCACTTCTGGTCAGCGTAGGAGCTCACTTCATACCCTTTCAGTTACCCCTGGGCATATCCGCTGGGAAGGACGTGGGGTTCGTTTGATTCCCAAGGCTTCTTTTATTGCTTAGAATCAGTCTGACACGTCGGGTTCAGTGGAAGTGGTGCTTCATCCCTTGTCGGATTTTTCTTCGGTTTTCGGGGACGGACTGTGGTGTCCCGTTCGCGCCCTCAAATGGTATCTTTACAAGACGAAGCCTTTTCGCAAGTCGGATCAGCTCTTTCTGGTTTCTCGAGAGCCACTTTCGGCGGCATCTCGGGATAAGATCTCCAGGTGGTTAGTCTTGGCTATCAAGGCGGCGGGCCCTGAGGCCTTGGCGCCTGGCAGGACTCCTCGTGCCCATGATACTCACAGTGTCAGTACGTCTTGGGCTCTTTTCATCGGAGTTTCAGTTCGAGATATCTGTAAAGCAGCTTTTTGGAAGTCTCCAAGTTCTTTTTCTGCTTTTTACCTCAAAGATGTGCCCGCGGGCGAACGAGCCTTTGTGGTCGCTTCTCTGAAGGCGGCTTCGTCGTCTATTTCTCATTGAATTGATAAGTTTGCTTGGTTTTTACCACCCGGCATTAATCTGTGCTGGTCTTTAGCAAAGTAGAATAGGTAGATACGTTGATTTATTGATGTAAATCATGAAAATCAGTATTGATTTTATTATTTACGATATAAATCTACGTATCTACCTATTTTCCCTCCCTCCATCCCCAGCGCCTTTACCAAGGTGTGTCCTAGGGAACTCGTGATAAGAGGAAGAGGTTACGTTGGCGGCGCTCGGACGCAAGGGTCACGGAGGGCGCCTTTGGGCGGGGGGGTATGAGCAATTTGGCGATGTGTTTTAAGTTTCGGTTATGCAATGTTGAGGTGCAACAATAGCAAAGTAGAATAGGTAGATACGTAGATTTATATCGTAAATAATAAAATCAATACTGATTTTCATGATATAAAGTATAAATATTTCTTATTGAAAATGACACATTATTGCATATGAATTTCATTAAAAAGGGACATTAATTAAAAGTTCTATAAGGTATAATGAAAGACATACATGTACATTGTTTTCTAGTGGAGAGATATCGGGAGAAAGACAAAACACTTATACTTTTTAAATTTCAGTAGCCAACCTATACTTTGTTGTTTTGCTGTCTGACAAACCTATGCATTTGCAGAAGTTGATTTTATGATTGCTATTTATAGGGGCTTTTATTAAAATTTAGGGGACAATTTCCCTTTGGCTACAGTGACCAGTGCCGTCAAGTCGTAAATGTTCAGAAGGGAAGCCTGTGTCAAGATAGATGAAAATAATTTCAGTACCTGCTACCTCCCTCTTCCTATGAGATTCCTGTGTTCCATCTCAAGAGGTTTAAAAATAGACGACGGACCTGCGATTTTACGACGCCCTAGTGCAACTATAGTATTAACCCTTTCAGCTCCATCATGTATAAACACTTGTGTAATGTAAGATTTATGAGAGTTGGTTTCAGTCATAGTACCTTTATACAATTTTCTTCTTGATACAAAATTTGTTCCTTGTTATCAGACTTCACAGTTCTACTCATAAGGAATTTTTTTGGGGAAAAAAATGATAAATTTCGCTTTGCCCAAAGATCCAGAAGTTTGCATTTAGTTTAAAGATTAACATCATATCAAAATGACTACTTTGCATCAACTGCACAAATTTTGTCTTGAAGATGATTATTGTTATAACATTTCATTTCCAAAAATGTTAGTAAAGGTAAAATAGTAGCATGGGCAATACTCAGTCCAAAATAATTACTTCTGGCTTTTAGTTTTTGAAAATGTACTTCATAGCTTTGAGACATATGCGTGCCTCTCAATAGAAGAGGGCCTGGTTCTGTTCTGATTTCAAAATAATAGAGTCTGTCTATTTTGACAGCTTATTGCAATCTTTTTGTTTTAATTCATCTTGTGACCATGGAGCCCAGCAGAATCAACAGGCCTTTGAAAGCAGTTTATATCACTTTTATCAGTACCAAAAGTGTAATTGGAGGTATTTTAAGGAGAAATGTGGTTTGAGTAGGCCAGTTTACTAACATATTCAAATTTATGGATGCTTCTCTCCTGGGGACCTAGCGACGAGTCATTTTTAACCTGTCATTAATGAATAAACTACAACACTTGGTATCCAGTCTTCATACATTGCTTGTTCCTGTGTCGGGCAAGGCTCGGGCGAGCTTACAAGTTGTCAAGAACAACTTTTGTTTAAAAAGTATGCTTAAAATTTGAATATGTTGTTAGACCGGTCCATTGAGCCTAAGAGAAGATTCTCTTCATAGTCTTAATTTAGGAAATATGAGTAAATATGAGATACATGCAGGTCTCATCCTAGCAAGGCCTAGTCTTGGCGTACAGTCTCTTTATTTCAAGCATATTGTAATCTGTGTAATAAACCAATGTTTATCTTTAATGCAGGGAGCCAAGCAGAGACATCAGGCCTGGTGAAGGGAGACTATTTCCTGGAGATTGGAGGTTACAATGTGGCTGGTATCAACAGCAGGGGGATCAAAAATGTTCTCAAGTAAGTCAAAGTTTGAACTTAGTCCTACAATGCATTAACTATGTTTCTTATATCCAGGCCTGATAATTACTCGATTTAAATCGGTTTCTTGATTATTTTTTTTTCCCCAGTTTTTTCCAGAATTTTTTTTTTGTTCCCATTTAAAAAAAAAAAAAAAAAAATTACCAATTTTGTATTCTCTCCCTATTTTCTTGATTTTTCCAGATTTTCCCCAATTTTTTCTCCTAATTTTCTCATTCAAAAGGGGGGAATTTTGTTAGTTTCCATTTTTGTCTTTCCCAAATCCTTTTTTTTTTTTTTACTCCAGGGATGGGTGATTGATTGCTCACTTTCACCCCTGTTATAACCTGTTGGATACAATGTGATTTTGGTACAAGCATTTTTTGTTAAACAGAGTCCTGTCTGAGTTATGTTGGGACTTATTTATCAACTGATCACAGGAAGCGATTCAATTGAAAATAATACAGTGTTTAGTGACATAATGGAAACAAAACCATTTTTAAAGATAAGGCATTATTAAAAAAACATACAAAACAATAGACATACTTAACTGTGCTGGAATCTTGAGCAATGTAAGCTGTGAGAAAGGTTGTGATTTCCATGTCATACTCATTCCTAATGGGTTTGAGCTGCAATGTATGCTTGGTATATAAATAATTTACATGTGTAAATGTGTGAGCCTCTCCCGCCACCCATCCTCTCCAATCGGCGCTATACATGTAGTTCTCCTTAGAACTATAAGCTAAGAAATATAACCAACAGTTTTTTTCAAGACTACACCAACAGTCCTTTTCAGAACTACACACCCTCAAGAAAGATTTACAGAGAGTCCTTTTCAGGACTCCTCAATCCTCCCTCTCTCTCACATGGTGCATCCGCAAGCCTACTGTATATGTGTAATAAGCTTACATATTTTCTTAGCCAGCATTATGGCTTTGGCCTTTTTAAAAATATTTTTTACTCAACTTCATAATCCAGCTGCTGAATATTTTGCAACACTGTCATTATTCTTCACCTTTAATACTTTCCTTTTTATGTAACTGCAGGCAAACAAATAATGAGATTGAAGCCTTGGTGCAGCGTCATTCAGACCCGTCCACCAGACCATGCATCCCACCGCGCCCTTCAAAGCCGAGACGCAAGCTCCGAGATGGGGAGAAGGAGGAGGATATCAAACGCAACCTGCGAAACAAGAGAGTCAAGAGTGTCAAGGCGTCTGCAGCCAAAGCGCAGGCCATGATGGAGAAGAGAGGGGTTGTGCTTTCAGTGCCGGCTGGATCCTCCATGACTGCACCGTCCATCGGGCTTGTCCAGAAGCGATTGAAGCGGGAACTCATCGCGACGGTCGCTAGGAGACGAGACCGGATGGTGGTGCTGAGCGAGGAGGATCAGCTCTTGATGGAGGCTGTGTTTCTTGCGGATGTAAAGAAGGAAGAGGGATCTCTAGGAGAGAGGAATGGACCTGAGGGCAGGTGGTCAAGCAGTACGGAGGTTGTTACCACAGAGAGCAGAGATGATGATGTCTTCATACAACCAGAGAGTGCTTCGTCATCCTCGTCCTCCAGAGAATCTATGGTCAGCTCGATGCGAGATTCCTTCAGTGAGTCGCTGAGAGATTCTGCAAGGATTTCCATCAGGGATTCTATTCCTGAGGGAGCTGGCATCGTCATACCAAGTATGCAACGAGACTCACCTCGAGAATCCCTGAGGATATCCTCATTGAGAAATTCATTCCAGGAAGCAACCAGGGATGTCTTGAAGAACCCTCCCCAGGACAGTCCTAGAGGATCTGCAAGGAACTCTCTGCAGGATGTGACGAGCATTCCATCCAGAAGCAATTCCGAAGCAAGTAAAGAGTCTGATGATTCCTCTAAACAGCCAAACACTGTCTATGAGAACGCTTGGATCATGCTGCCAAGAAAGAGCTCCAAGGAAGAAAGCACCATCTATGAAAAAGCCAACTGCTACTGTTCAACCTGTCCTCCCGTTCCTCCAAGATCACCTATCAGGAAACTGTCTGATGATTTCACTCAACAGATCATTGTTCAGCCTAAGCTGCCCAAGCGATGGAGTCCTGATGGTGAGGCGACACTGACTGCCAATGTACAAGATGGTGGAAAGATGCCCCAGAGTGAACGCACACTGGCCAAGTCCAGTATGTCCCTGAATGAACTTGATGGAAGCATGAACAGTTCCATGAAATCTTCTGTGTCAGAAAGGCATCTGTCCAAACCACCAGCCGTTGCAAAGCGTAAAGGGAGCCTCCCGAGCCTACCCCAACTGCGGACATCCAGTTCCTATGACAAGCACCTTTCAGCATCTTCCATAGGGGAGCTGGACAGCCCACTGAAATCATCACAGTCTGATAGAAACCTGGCTAAACCTCCCGTGGTTGCAACTCGCAAAACTAGTTTGCCCCAGCTGATGAAAGCAAGCTCTTATGACAATCAGTTTAGCTCATCGACTATGACCATTGGGGAACTTGATGAGACTGTTACAAGGAAGGACTTGAAGGCCACATGGTCTGAAAGGCAACTTGCAAGATCTCCTCCAAAAACAGTTCGTAAAAGCAGTTTACCCCAGCTGTTCAAGTCAAGCTCTTACGATAGAGAGCTTGAATCATCTACTATGTCCATTGGGGAACTTGATGAGACTGTTACAAGGAAGGACTTGAAGGCCACATGGTCTGAAAGGCAACTTGCAAGATCTCCTCCAAAAACAGTTCGTAAAAGCAGTTTACCCCAGCTGTTCAAGTCAAGCTCTTACGATAGAGAGCTTGAATCATCTACTATGTCCATTGGGGAACTTGATGAGACTGTTACAAGGAAGGACTTGAAGGCCTCATGGTCTGAAAGGCAACTTGCAAGATCTCCTCCAAAAACAGTTCGTAAAAGCAGTTTACCCCAGCTGTTCAAGTCAAGCTCTTACGATGGGCAGCTTGAATCATCTAATATGTCCATTGGGGAACTTGATGAGACTGTTACAAGGAAGGACTTGAAGGCCTCATGGTCTGAAAGGCAACTTGCAAGATCTCCTCCAAAAACAGTTCGTAAAAACAGTTCACCTCAGCTGTTCAAGTCAAGCTCTTACGATGGACAGCTTGAATCATCTACTATGTCCAATGGGGAACTGGGTGGGCAGAGTCCTGTTAAGCCAAAGCCACGTATCGCAGAGCGGCGACTGGCCAAAGTAGCACCATTCAAACGAGAGACATTCAGGAGCAAGTCTGAAGATGTCCTTGATGGCAACACCTTCCGTGACCCTCATGCGGCATCAGACGACCTCTACGCAAATCAGCACATCATGAAGAAAGGGAAGAGCCAGTCCTTTGCTGCAATGTCACGCTCACTCCGCCGTGACAAGCCCAAGGCGAAACCTCCGGTGCCCCCGAGACATTATGTCAATGAAAGGATGGGAGGTCGTCCTGGGGAGAATTCTAATGGAATGAGTACTCGTAGCATCCCTGATGATTACCGTGGCGATGAGGATGAAGAGGATGGGAGCACCAGGATGAGATGCTCTTTTGCCCAGTTTGGAAGGATGGAGGAGGTGCTTTTTACCAAAGGAATAGAGGTAGCGTTCATTTCATTTTACTGTTCTTTAATGGGCCCTTACATTAGTTTGTCGTTCTTATTTGCATACACTTATATACAAATTAAAGCTCTTTTTCATATCCTTTTTTGTCCAGCCCACAGCACACAGTTCAATCCGGCTGCAATTCTGTAATTAGACTTTGGAAGAATTTGCATTAGTAGAATTAATTATAACTGAAAAGGTTCCTTATTATTGATAAAACATATTTGAAGTAAAATGGAAACTGGACTATTATAGGTCATCCAACCTGAGTGACAACCTACGTTTGATAACCATGTAAATCAAAGAGATTAAAACAAAATAATCATCTTAATTTATTAACATTAGACCATCCTGGTATCGGTCATATAACATTTCCCACATCTAGTTATTATGTTCTTATTTGTCTACTCCATAGCCCTTTCCACTTGGTCCACCTGATCGAGACCTGGTCCATGCAGGGAGACTATTCTATTTCAACAGACGCAAAAAATTCAGAGAGGTAAGTCGTCCATGCTCTAAGTATGAGATCACATCTTAGACTACTCATATACTTGAAAATTCACAAGAGCATCACGCTGGTATTAATGAAAGCTAAAAATTTGCAAAACAAGTCAGATGAAATTCACAGAATTTTGAAATGCTTTTTGGTCGTGATAATAAACCAGTATGTTTTTACCCTGTCATGAATGCGTTCAGCAGGATTAACATTCACTTCTTGAGCTTAGAGACTTCGGTGGTAAGCTAGTTGGGTTAAGAGGGTGAGGAAAGGGAGGGGGGGGGGGGGGGGGGGGGGGGGGGCACAAGTCCGGACAACCTGTGACCAGCAGAAAATAAGAAGGATATCACATTTTGGGATTCTTTTTTACACGTATTCTCATGCCTTTACTTTTTGGGGGTAGGTCAATATTTTTTAGTTAGAAGGGGGTAGGGGACTCTTTTTTTTCTACTGAAAGCATACTTAAGATATAATCCATTTGCTGCAGGCATGTAGTCATCTGGCCCTATGGCAGTAGTTAAGCTTTATCTTTTAAAGTCCCACTGTACTACTTGTAGCTACTTGCTCCCTCTATATAGAAGACAATGCCTAATCGGTGACCATTGGTCCCCCATGATCCTCTTTTTCTTATGTTAATTGAGAGGTGAGTTGATGAGATAGCCACCTGTCAGTGACCTTCCTGGGTGGTCTAATCCCTCTAATAATACATATGGGCTTTAATACACCGACTTATTCCCTTTCTACTGTCAGGTCCTGGTCCTTCTCTTCAATGATGCCATTGTGATTGCACGCTCCCAGCATCAAGATGGCCGCCTACGTGTCATCTTCCCTCATCTCCTCATCCTAAACATCAGCCTGCTCAACTTTAATTGCGAAAATGGTGGGTATCAAAAGGATTCTAAATGCAATTTTTAGCCATAAATAAATGATTGGGATTTGGCTTTCGCTGTAGAAGAAAGATATAGAGAAGATTGAATTTAGTCCTAGCTCATGTACTTAGGTTCCTATGTCCTTTAGGCAAGACACTAATTTACATTTGTCACTCTAGTTCAAGTTCAAGTTCGTTTATTTACACTCATTACAAATACAGAATATATACAATAGTCACATTTACAAATACAGAATAAACATACATAACTATCATACATCCAAACAAAAACATAACATAATTAGGGTGAAGGGATGAGCTAAACAGGAGTATAGTCCTTATGCAAGAGTCCTTCCCTCATATATAATATTAATAATATTCAAATTAAATGAGAGTGCAGCAAAGTTTCTTCTATTTTGTGAATATATCTCCATCTTGGCAATTTGGGTCTTGAAAAAGGCTTCTCAATTAAAAAATTAGGAATGTGGGCAAAAATTGCTTAAAACCAATTTCTTTGGCCTCATCGTTTTCTCTTACACTATCAGGAGGCTCTCCTTTTCAGACCAATTTTCATGGTTTGATCAAAAAGTTAGTGAAGACCACTAAAAGATCACTATATCGAGTCTGTCTTCATTCTGAAACTCTAGCTTCAGACTTTAATACTAAATAGATCTCAACAAGAGAGGGCTCTATCACTCTTTCCAGGTGCTATGCTGTATAAATCAACTTGGACAATCATGTCATGCTGCAGTGCTCTGTCCTTTTCAATTAAATTCACCTCTTTTTTATCTCTCAAAATGTAGCATTCTGCTTCTTACCCCTTTTGTAATTTCTTCTGTTTTTCGATCACACAATGTATATTTGTCATTCTACACATCCTTACACTTTTTTGTCATGTATGATTCTGTTGTGACATGATCTTTTTTATTGTTCAACCAATGGAAAAAGAATTTCTGTTGTATGATAGATAAATCATTAAATTCAAATTCAATATTTTCTTCTTCCTGCCAATCTTTACATAGACTGCCAGATTGATAAATCCTCATTTAAAAAAAAAAAGTTGTCAACTTACTGTAACATCCTTGCCTTTTGCAGATAATTTCTACATTATCTGATTCAAGTTGACAGGATGAATGCTCAGTACATAAAACTTTTCAAAATTTCAAGGATTTCAGGTTTTATTGCACTTTGCTTCTTCCCTTTTTTCTTATTCTCCTCAATACATCCCATCATTGCTACATTGCATATTATCTGTATTTTGTTGAAAGGTTGTGTAAAACGGTCAACATCCTTTATGAAAGAACAGACTAAGGGAAAATTGATTACTTAATCTGAACGCAGGGAAAGTAATATATTTTGTATTCCTCAAAATATAGTTTTATTATTAGAAATCAATATCACCTTTAAACCTTGGTAAGTTCATTAAAATTTGATATTTCCTTCACTTGAACCCTGGTAATTCCGCAGAGTAAATCAGCCATGTTTGTTTTCAAGTAAAAGTGCATTGCACTCGTCAAAGGAGGGAACATCTGCCTCATTTGGTTGTGAAAACTCCTTCCCTTTTCCTCTGTGACGTCTAGACGCTTTGAATAAAATATTCGGGTCACATTTTCAATCATTACAAACGGAATCCATGTGACTAATTATTAATATTCCACTTCCAAGAATATGAATAATCTAGAGAATTTTGAAAATTAGATGAACTTGTCTCATGGTACAGAGTAATAACGAGCCTGCCTCAGGATTAAGGGCTGGTCGCACATGACATGAGCTTTAACGATAATGATAATGATAATGATAATGATAATGATACATCGGTTTATGTACGTGTAGAAAATATATAGAATGTGGAAAATGGGTACTGAAGGCCCCAATTTTATAAATTTATAAGCACCATACATAAAAATAGATTTATTATCATTGTTATTGTTGATATACATGTATAACCAGTCCCTGAGTTTAGGAAACTTTCTTTTTCAGTAATAAAAAAATGTTAAGCTATTGGATAGGACTTTATTTTTGTGTTACATAGTGTATTCCATAGACTTCAGCCAGAGTTATCCCAGGATTAATATTCAATGGGTTTAGATGACTTCAGAGTTGTCCTTACAAATGTTGGGTCGGGCTAGATTGAAAATTCCCGAAGCCATACAGCAGGACTTGACACTAACAGGGGTAGGGCGTACACAGGCCCTTTAAACTTCACCCCAAAATGTTGAGTCTTGACTGCCAATTGAAAATTAAGAATGGATCCCTGCATATG
This sequence comes from Strongylocentrotus droebachiensis, assembly GCA_035222895.1. Taxonomy (NCBI): domain Eukaryota; kingdom Metazoa; phylum Echinodermata; class Echinoidea; order Camarodonta; family Strongylocentrotidae; genus Strongylocentrotus; species Strongylocentrotus droebachiensis. The sequence continues at coordinate 18,894 of JAVYIG010012513.1, read as the reverse complement.
GTATTTACAATAGAACAGTTCACGGTTAGCACATGTCCCAAATGACCCCGAATATCCACAGATCTTCAAACCATGAAGAAGTCCCACTTTGTACATTTTAAAATAATCACTCCTACAGCGATGGAGGTGCTACATAAGTTGCCTTTGTTTCCCCTTTTCAAAGAATACTTCCACCTGTGTATCGTGGAGTGCACTGCTTGTGCGTAAAATGAATTACATAACTTTCATGAGCACGTATCCAGTATTTTGTCTCTTTGTATTTCACAATTTGGTCTGCAATGACCTTCATCTGCTCATGCTCAGACTGCAACTATGAACTGGCGTATTCATCTGGTAAGATGTATTGTCTGCAAACGAAGCTGAATTACTATTTTCCATTTTTTTTTCTCTCCTAACAGCCCGTGAGTTTCACATCACACCAGTGCTGTCCTCTGGAGGTCATGATGCAGCCTGCCATAAGGGTGCCATGGTGTTCCGAGCTCCGTCGGTCAAGCTGAAGAGGTCCTGGCAGAGGGTCTTGACCCAACAGGCTATGGCAGTGAAGTACACCAGCCTTGGAAAGGTAGGATGATAGTGATGGTGGTGGTGATGATAGTGGTGGTGGTGGTGGTGGTGGTGGTGGTGGTGGTGGTGGTGGTGGTGGTGGTGGTGGTGGTGGTGGTGGTGGTGGTGGTGGTGGTGGTGGTGGTGGTGGTGGTGGTGGTGGTGGTGGTGGTGGTGGTGGTGGTGGTGGTGGTGGTGGTGGTGGTGGTGGTGGTGGTGGTGGTGGTGGTGGTTGGTGATGATAGTGATGATGGTGGTGGTGATGGTGGTGGTGGTGGTGGTGGTGGTGGTGATGGCAGTGATGGTGGTGATGGTGGTGAAGGTTGTGATGATGGCTGTGATGGTGATGGTGGTGATGATATTGGTGGGATGATAATGATGACAGTGATGATGAGGGATATGACTGGGATGATACTGATGATGATAATGGGAACGAGGATGTTTATAATGGGAGGAGAAAGATTGCAGTGGTAGTTGTAGTAGAAATTTCCATTTTGGTGATAAAGATGATATTGAAGCATCCTTGGATTAGAATAAAGTATGATGCAGATGAGATGTGGGTATCTACATGTAGCTTTTTATGGGTTACAGCTTGAGAGATTTATCCTGCTTGTCAGATTTTACCTTAAAAGTCTTTGCTTAATTCTTACAACTCTCAACTTGATTCTAAGTTATGAATCATAACTTGAGTGCAACATGCGGCTTCTGACTGTAGTGTAAAGCAAAATTCATGCAATTCACTATACAGTGTATATTACTATCTTATATGTACTATACAATAATAATAATAATACATAACATTTATTAGGCGCTTAATACAGACCTTGAGTGTATAAAATACAACCCATGACTTGACTGTAATATACAATACTTCTCTTAATTATCTGAAGCTTACAAAATCAAAATATGAATTTAACTTACATCATCACTCATCTACAATTTGAACTCCTAAATTGATAGTAACAAACTCAAAACTGTTTCTGCAATGGAGGTGTAAGTTTGTGATGTCTAAGAAAACTAACATATAAGCATCTGTGCGAGGTTGGGTGAACTAGTCATAGTTTTATTCAAGTTAAAAAACAACAACATTTTCTTAGAAACCAGCTTGCCATATACATACCATTAAACACAGAACAGGCAAACACATGTACTATTACTAAACAAAATCTTGTGTATGGCGCGATATTCAATTTTTCTTCATTTGAGACGGTCTCACTTTCCACATGACCTGTTTTTTCAGTAGTTCACAACTTTCGTTCCAAGCTCAGTAACAGCAGACCTCATTACATTAAAACCCTTACGATCTATTACATCAGTGTTGTAAGTGTGATGTAGAAAGAAGTCAAACATAATCTGTTTTTTCGCAATCACAAATGCATGCTTTCCAAGTGTGAATGTCGGTAATTTCAGCTGTCTTGCGCTCTGCTTGGTCTTGCGAAATACATAAATGTTAGAGTGTCAGTGGCCTCTTAAATAATCCATATATCAATTTATATCATCAGTACGATTTGGTTTCCCCACGAGGTGATTTTCTCTGAAAATTAATCATGTGGTATGTCATAAACAATGTCAATGCTCTGGGAATCCTTTTTATCCAAACTTGTTCCGTATCTCTCCACCACTTTCCTGCAGTAGTCGACTCGATACCCATGGGTAATTTGCCAAAATCAATCTAGACTCTGTCGAGACTTATTCTCTATGCATCATTCTTGACATGTTGTAGGTGTACTGCACTGAGTGGGTTCACTTTTTTCTTCTTCAAAGAGCCTAGTTCATACTCAATTCTGAAGTGGGTTGAGTCCAGACTCAGTGATGACCTGTAACAATATTTGAGTACAAGAATGTGATGTAAAGAAACATAGGTTCATATGACCAAGAAAGAGAGAGAGAGAGGGATGGAGAGAGAGAGAGAGAAAGGGAGAGAGAAAGAGAGAGAGGAAGGGAGAGGGGGAGACAGAGAGAAAGAGAGAGAGAGAGAGAAGAAGGATGTATGAGGGGGTTCCCTTTTTTCCTTGTGTAGGAAATTTTCCTTCTCATATTACCCCCTCTTTCTCCCCTTCCTTTATCTCTCTTTATTTTTTCTATTCAATAGGGAGTGCACCATATGCCCCCCCCCCCACCCAGCCTGCACAACTCTCCTTGTGCTTGGTGTCCAAAACAGTTTGTCTTTCTCCACTCATGCCAATAACTGCCTCAGTATTGCTATTGATTCTAACGGCTTGCCCAACCTTATGAATTGTGAATCTGATCATTGTTAAGTATTAAAACCATTCTAATTAGGTTATTGGAACAGTACATGACCACAATCGGAAGATATGTTTAACCCCTCCCATACCACTGATTTTACAAACTATTGCTGTGAAAGGAACGAAATGAAAACAAGAAAAAATGTTTTTGCAAGCTCCTCAAAGGCTGCCCATATATATCTGACATCACATGATTGTAACCAGTAATATAGTGACCACTGTAGATAGACAAAAAGCCTTTGTATAGAACAGTTGTCATTTATGGAGGTTTAAACAAATTTTAGGAACGTAGGAAGCCTTTAGCCTTTTGTGTAACACCATTCATTAATAATAACAAAAAAGAAGTTGATAAAAACTTTGAATGAAAAAAAAAGTATCAGTGTTTGTTTCATTTGTCTCATGCAGAAATACCTTGTCCATGGCAGTGCTCAAGCACTTGATTGTTTTCTTGCGTTTGTGATATCAGCCTTCCCCTTGTAAACCATTTGACCACTCTTCCCCTTCAGAGCAGAAAGAGATTTATCAATCTGAAAGATAAGACGGTGCTTGTGAACTCGTTTGAAGGATGGTTTATTTTTCAGACTTACGGCGGCACCGAGATTGTTGATACATTTTGATTAATCGTCAGGATTTCTGTTTACCTGTTTATACATCTTCTTGCAATGGTCTGATATGCCGATTACTGGTTGGGTGGGTTTAGACTCCTTGTCCAGACTCTTTGAAGATTGGTAGGGCATCCATGGATAAGCCAGGATAAGTTATTGCAGATTGAGAGAGAGAGAGGGATGGAGGGATGGGAGAAAGTAAGGGAAGGAGGCCGGAGTGAGGAAGGGTGAGGGTAGAGAGAGAGTGAGAAATTGAAAGAGAAACATGGAGAGAGAAGATAGAGCACGAGGGAAAGAGAGAGAGAGGGAGAAAAAAAGAGAGAGAGACAGGGAAAGAGAGAAGGAGAAAGGGGGGTGTGTGAGAGAGAGAGCGAGAGAGAGAGGTGGAGGAGAGAGAGGTGGAGGGGAGAGAGAGAGAGAGAGAGGTGGAGGGGAGAGAGAGAGAGAGCGAGAGAAAGAGGGAGAGAGAGAGAAAGAAAGAGGGAGAGAGAGAGAGAGAGAGAGAGGTGGAGGGGAGAGAGAGAGAGCGAGAGGGAGAGAGAGAGAGAGAGAGAGAGAGAGAGAGAGAGAGAAACTGCAGAAATATGTGGTTCCTGAGCTCCTCATGATAAAGAAATGATGGCGGTTAAAAACAGGATTTGGGTCTTATGGACAAAAAAATACAAATCACCAACCCTGTGATTTTTATCACTCCATTATAAAAGTGAGAAAAGTGGGCATGTGTGATGTCACAGCATTGCCAATTTGATGATCTTATACAGCCTTATTTAAATATAATTTAAAAAATGACAGGATTTGATAGAAAATGTAAGATGGCAGAGTACTGAACAAAGGAAGATTAAGAAAATCAATTATAAGAACTGGAAAGTCAATGGGTTGAGCAATGTAGTTTGTACCAATTTTTTTGATACAGGAAGATAAAATTAATGAATACATTACCCATCGAATCTGAACAATTACGTTTGCGTACGTCAGTGAACACAAACAACACATGTGCCACAATACCGGGAGGGCGTGTACGCACACGTCAAAATCCCTTTAGTTTTGGGGCTATTGTTTGGTTTGTCAATATAATTGACACCTCTCGTGGCTCTGACGCCAAATGTTAATCTATGCTAGCAAAATATTTCATTTCCTTTCCACTGGAAAAGCTGAAAACATCTCCGGAACATGCAATTAACATGTTGCCGGGAACCACCACCGGCGAATCTTCGTGGAATGAGGGCTAATGTAGAGCACATCCTAATCGATGGTGTCTATTTAGACGACAAAGCTCGTGTCAATGGAGAGCTGATGAAGCTTTTACATGTTAAAGATGGTAATGCATTGTGGTGTTTTGATGAAATGGATGGTGATTATACCTCAAACAAGCACATTTATGAATACATGGGACAAAATGGGTTGAAATCTTACAAAATCCACAAAATAAAAGATGGATTTGATAAAAAAAAATGTGAGCAGAGGAAGATTAAAAGATCAAGTTTGTATTCCTGAACAATAGATAAAGTAACCCTATATGTGCTTGAACATGTTTGGCTGTTAGGTGATCTATGAGGATTTATTTCATTCATTCATTTCTATTGCACCAAGTTTATGTTGATTTTAATTGCATGTACTTGGAGATTCTTGGACTGATTTTGTACTCGTCCAATCAGTAATTTTCATTTACAATGATTCACCCGTCTTGTGGTTTGCTTGTACTGGTCTTGGGATATTGGGCAAATGGGTTAATTTGGGGCTCTTAATTTTTTTTTTTTTGCTTTTAATGTTTTTAGGGCTTCTGTTATTATAATTTCCAGAAAAAATTTGAGCTTTAACCTGCCAAATGTTCACTTCTGTAGGTTCAATTTAAACAACTTCAAAGTTGCCTTTATGCGTGTTTCTTCACTCTTTTCATGAGCTCATTTTATTAGTTTCATATTTGACCTACATACATGGAATAATTTCTCTACCACTTTTTTTGAGCTATATTTACCCCAAAATTTGATTGGATACCCATGTGACTTTGACTAACGATGCCTACGGTGACCCAATTTTCTTGATTACACCAACTCAGGAAAAAGTCACTTCCTAATACATGACATCAGGGTATTCATGAAATCTTTCATTTTTGGTACATTCCTAGTTTTGCTCTTTTACACAATAACATTAATGCATTGAGAACTACTCTTCCCAGCATTGCACAGTTAATGTCCTTTAATGTGCATGCTTTAACTACATCTATCAGTTGAGTAGCCATTAATTAATTTCAGCTCTTCTCGCCAACCCCCACCCTTTTAAAATTGGCTGTGACCTTTGATGAACTTTACCATCAGCCGTGCCCGCCGCCAGACCGACTGTCCAAATTCATCAAAACACAATAAATTCCGGAGACAAATTTGCCCCCGCCGACTTTGTGTTTAGCCGTGGTGCTAATACCGGCGTGATTATAGCCAAAGATGCGAGAGAGGCAATATTAATAATGTCAACTCTGGTCGTGCCGGAGTAGTGATGAGCTCCATGGAGAGCGATGATGCAAGCTTGGGGTTTGACCTTTGCCAGCTAGCTCCAAAGTGCTGCTCTTGCATTGTTAAAAAGCAATTTTCGTGATGAAGATCGGATCTTCGGCATGATCGCGGAAAGAGAAAGGAAGACGGGTTGGAGAAGGTGGTACGTGTGTAAGTGTCGTAAAAACGAAGGATGGATGCCCAGGCATGAAGCAAAGAATCTATTGAAGCACTTGTAATGTTTGTATCCATTTGTTGATCATGCGTATGTGTTGAAATATTGATATGACACTGTTTGAGGGGATTGGTGAATGGTTCAATAGGAAATGGTTGATTCATGGTGTTCAGTGAATAGCTCACTGAATTCTTTGTATCAATTGTAAGGTGAGAGAGAGAGAGAGAGAGAGAGAGAGAGAGAGAGAGAGAGAGAGAGAGAGAGAGAGAGAGGGGGGGGGGGAGGGGGTAGGGGAGAATGAAAAGTAGAAGGACTGAGAGAGACAGATAAAGGTATAGAAAAGGGATAAAGAAAGAGAGAGAGAGAAAGAGAGGAGGAGGAGAGAGGGTAGGAGGAGAGAGGGTAGGGTGAGAATGAAAAGTAGAATGATTAAGAAAGAGAGACAGATAAAGATAAAAAAGGGATAAAGAAAAAAAAGAGAGAGAGAGATTGAGAGAGTGGGGAGAGCAAAAAGAGAGGGAGAAAGAAAAGTAGACTTATATAGAATAGGAGAGATAGATGGACAGTCAGAGAGAGCAAACAAGTGAAGAAGTGAGAACTTGTCAAAGAAAGAATGATATCTAATTTTTGAAATTTATTATCCATTCCACATGCTATCATCATCTTGTAATTTGTTTTGATCAGTATTCATTCCTTAATTCTTCATTCTTTAATTTCTTCTCTTTACCGCATAGCATTTCTCAAGTGCTCTCTACCAGGTGAACTTTCCTTTCATTGGTAGTTTGAATTGTCAAACAAGTATTCTTATAACATATCATCCTTATAATCATGCTATTTGAAGTCAAGAAAGAAATATTGCTAATGTTTATTTATACATTGTGTGTGTGAGACAGAAGATTAGTCAACACAATACAGTGGTCCATGAACATTGAATTTCTTTGCAGGACACTTTTGAAAAACCGCCCCTCGCTTGAATATGATGACCTTTTCCACGTCCTAAAAGGAAAATAGCACTTCTATTTTTCTTGGACGGTAATAACGAGATTACAGGAATATTGCAATTAATCTAATGCGTGGCTAGCCTTTCTGCTCTGAAAGCAATTTGTTGATTTTGCCCATAAGGTAATAGATGATCAAAAGCAGCGAACTGACGGAGGAGAGAAAAACTTGATATCATATGCGTATGTGTTTCCATATCAAAATGAGAACCATGAAATGCAATCGGGTATATTACAGTGAAATTTATATTTGTACTTTGAGATTACGATATTAATTTTCATATTCATATCATCTGAAATGTTATATTTTAAAAAATGATGATTATAATCATATCTTCCAAACTTCATTTTTAAGTTGTAATATTCATACATACTGAAAATTCATTTTTGAAAAGATCAATAACTCAATATCTTCTAGAAATATATTTAAGGGTTTTAGTTAAATTACATTTTCAAAGAGACACGTACATCTTCTATAATCTTATTTTTTCATCATGGATAAGCTATTTACTGTGAATAATCTGGATATCCACGTTCCATTTTTTTAGTCGTGGAATAAGATGATTTAAATGGATACTATTACCCTTGTAAAGTCAATTATTGCTATGTAGTTTTAGTTTAACCAGATAAGTATTTGCAGAGGCTTGTATTTGGACCATGACGTCGAAATCAGCGGAATTTTGTGTAGCTTGTAGGAGCCAGAGTATTAACCATCTGTATTCCGATACAACAGAATCCAGTTTTGTTTAAACTTAGTAATACTAGTAATTTTTCTGACAATTCAACAAAATGTCAACCTGTTTTTACATATTTGGGAGGTGGGGGGGGGGGGGGGGGGAGCGGAAGGGGTTAGGTCTTGTTGGAAGGGTGTACAAAATCTATTGAAATGAGGCCATGGGCTTTCCATTATGCTATTTCTTTTTCATGTTTCTGATAAAAAGGGGGAAAAATCTACCCCATGAACCCTTGAGCTTTTTTTTTGCACTATACACATAGAATTACAATCAACGTTATCCTAATACTTCAAACCATTTACAACGAGGGGAGAGTTTAGGCTTACAAGAATGATAAGAAATCAGAGAGACTAAGAAGATCTTCTGATAGTAGATGGTGTATTCTAGAAGATATTGCTGAGGGCGATGGAAAGTTATTTTGGAATTATCATCTCTCTGCTTTTTGCTATTAATATCAATGGATGGGAATCCTACGATGCACTCTGATGTTAGTCTGCAAAAGTAGACCTCATTGTGATATCTCCAAGTATAGCGATCTGACTTTGCATGTGTTTTGAGCCAGAAGGGCGCTAAGTCTGTGTTAAGGATATATGAATTGTCTTGGAGTTATCATCAAGACATCAATCCATTATTTGCTGTCGATTACTAGGATGCACTTTGGTAGTAGTCTGCAAAAGTAGACATTGTTTTGGTATCTTCAAGCAGTTACTTGACATTTGAGTTTGCAGTGAGGCATTTGGTCTGCAAAACATTACACTAGTAGGACATAAATTGGTCAGACATGTAATTGCCTCATGTATGTAGGGCAGTATTGTGTCCACTACTTTTTACAGTGTATTTGGCTATAATTAGCCACACTATTTCTAGAGAGTGATTTCACTTGTATTTCATGTTATATATATTTTGGTTGTCTGGCTGTCTACATCGCTTCAGTTTGATTTTGCTTGCTTGCTTCCCTCTCTTTAGTTTCTTAGCCTACTCACTCTTATTTTCAGTCACCTCTTTTTAATCCCTCCCCTCCCCCTCCTCCCCCTCCTCCCCCCTCCTCCCCCTCCTCCCCCTCCTCCCCCTTCCTCCGCCCCATGACTACTGTCCTCCTCCTTCACCCCTTCTCTTTCAATCCTGTAGACCTGCTTCAGATATAGAGATGCAAGCTAGACCGGGGCTTCACTCTGCGCAAATTAAAACTGCCACAAGGAGGTTGGAGTATTTATTTTAAGCCCTCCTGTAGGCCTGAGACGGGTAATAAAAGACTTACTAATAAGGACAAGAAGAAGAAGAAGAGGGATATATTCCATATAAACATAGACTTGTTACCTCAAGGATAGTAAGACGAAGCAGAAGTAGAAAAGGGACAAGACGATTTAGCATGGCTTATGTAATGAGGGATCGTGTATCACAATTAAGAGGCTAAATAGCCCGACTACCGCTCTGCTCGTAGACTCGGTAATGAAATCTCCACTTCAGTCTTCCCTTCTTATTAGATGCGCATATCATATGTTTGAGCCACTGCTAATTCAGCATACAGAGATATTTACAAAATCTTACATGTTATTATGTGGCTCTGAGAATAGGACCTGTTCAGAAATAAATCTGTAGCAGCAGGAAATTAAATGCTGGTACAGACGCACCCTAGATAATAATAATGATAACGAATTTTTGTTGTGTCGCGCACAACAATAGGCATAATTGCATGTCTCTATGCGCTTTACAGAACAGAATAAAGAAGGAGTGGAAATGGCACACTGGTTTCATAATGGTGAGATCTTACAAATTGCTAAATAGATATGTTTTCAAATTACTTTTGAACTTTTCATATGTTTCTAGATTCTTAGGGTATCCTGGCAAGTTATTCCATACATCAGTGGCTGCATATATGAAAATGAACTATAATGATCTGCGAGAAGAATTTCATGCAGAAGGAAGAAAGTTGCACCTGACCCAAGGTTTCAAAATTAGGGAAATAATTGATTGTATGGATGCACCCTAGGTGATGTGAAATAAATAGACAGGAGGGAAATGCACCTTGCCCATGGCTATAATATCAGACAAATTAACTTTGGTATGGACACAATCATAGTCATTCAAAACAAGAAGAAGAAAGAGGAAAGATCCACCTTGCACAAAGTTTTGGAATCTAAAAAATTTAAGCTGGTATAGACACATTTTATCATCAGAAATAGGAAGTAGACATCTAAGAGATGCACTCTGCCTAATGTTATGATATCAGAGAAATAAAAGCTGGTATGGACTCACCCTCAGTCAGAGATGAGATGCACTTTGCCCTAAAGTTATGTAATCAGGCGTATGAAAGTTGTTCAAAACACACCCTAATTCGGGTCTGCATCTTTGCTCAAAAGTCTTGAATCTAAAAGTTAGAAACTGGTATCTAGACGACCTTAATTACCAGTAAGAGTAAGACAGAGGCTAGACGTACTTTGCCTAGGGTTATGAAGTGATATTGGAAAAGAATGGAGTATTATGAAAACATTTCCCCATTATGATAGGAAATAGGGAAAACCCCTATTCCTATTGGAATTCAAGATGTGTGAGGTTGAAATTTGATAAAGAGAATGATATGCCCTTCATTCCTTCAGCCTCCTTGTTACATTGTGCTGAATATTGTTCTGCCTGTGAGTTTTTGTGGTTGTTGTCATTCCTTTCGTCCTTGTTTTCTAGCAGTATTTTTTTTTTTATTAAGTTGAATTTGTGACATCAACCTTATATATTATGATTCAGGCATTGGAAGTGTGTTATTACTTGTTATAAATGTGTATGTTGAATGTTTTAGATTAGATATGTAAGTCTTGCTTTGCAAATCTCAATTTTTTTTTTTTTTTTTTTTGGGGGGGGGGGGGGGAGGAAGTACTGTTATTTCTTTTGTATTAAAGAAAATCTCTTCTCTCTGTGATAGAAATAGATACCATAATAACCAAAAGATCAGCTTTTAAAAAATTCTATACCAGTGTACCTGCCTGTTATTATCTTGTTCCGTCCAACCATTTAGTTGACTCTACATATCTTGTCAATTTTTGTCATCGTCTTTTCATTTCGTTGTTTAGTCTTATCAATATCTTTGATTTGATATATCATAATGTTGAGTAGATTGATAATATTGATGATTTGCTATTGTCTTGTTTGTATAAGAATTGATGGGTTTTTACCCATTGACTACTGAATTCATTAATTCCCATAAACTTAATACAGTAGCCACCCGGTTCCCACAGTCACGAGTTAATAAACTTGGATTATTATAGTAAAGAACCTGGTCACTGTACAACAAAGCTTTTCAATTGATAGAAGGATCACTTTTTGTGTTTGATTGCACGTAGTGTACAATGCAATCAATCGCAAATATCAGTCGTACAATCAATCGCAAAGCTTTGCAGAAGAAGAGAAGACATTTAGATGAGGTAGGGAAAAAGATAATATACCAATGGAATGTGAAGAAAAGAGGGAAGGAAAAAACGGCATAAGTCACGGAGAATCTGTTACATGTCCCCAATCGTACCTCTTGCCTTTCTCTTTATGAATGTAACATTGTATCGATACAACTCTTGTTTTTCTTGTCGATGCCCTTAAGCGTCATCTAACATTTAGCTGGCATTTTGCTCATATTGATTTTCTTTTGGCATTGCGTGGATAATTGAATAACTGCAAACACAGAAGGCCCCCTACAGTGCGTGTACATAGTAGTCCTTGTCGGCGGAAATTGGTTCTACTTCCCTTTGTGCCGTTTCAGATCTGTTTATTTTTCGACTTCCAGTCGTGTCTTGCTGCCTTTTGTTGTGTGGCCGTTAGATGACTGCTGGCAAGGACAAGGTTCCTGTGCAAGATGAAATTAGTCTTTGGTATAAGGTGTTTTCACATCTACTTTGGATGCCATTTTTAAAGACACAGTCAAACCACTCGAGGGAAAACGAAAAAAGTGGCCTCTGAAGACAGGTGGCCTTTCTTGACAGGTTCTACAACACACATTTTGTTCTCAAGGAAGAAAAAATACATGGCCACTATAGACAGGTGGCCTGTGTAGAGAGGTGGCCACTATTAACAGGTTTGACTACTCGACAAACAGACAATGTTTTAGTACATCACACATTTTTCACACAAGTCCCATGTTCAAAACCAAGTTGATGTGCCCTTAGGAAAGGCATTAATCCTCATTACCAAGTCCCTCAAGGAGGACTTAAAGCTGTCAGTCCCCTGGTTGCTTACTTACAAGCATAAACATGCTTTCTCAGCAGTCGGGTAAAACAATCAAACAACCAAACAAATATACAAGAAACATTATGTACATGGTACCATAAGTGTTATAAAAGAAATTTGCAGATACTGTAGATACTTGAATACTATTTGATAAGCAATGACAATCAATCACTCCATCAATTGTATTTTCTACCAACTGCATCTTGCTACCTTTTGTCCTGTGCCTGGCTTAAGGGGCGAATACATGGACGTTCCTGTGCGAGATGAAATCAGTCCTTGGTATGAAGTATCTTCACATCTTCTCTAGATAAACTTGTGCTGCTGTCAGAGGAATGTGACGAACTGAGGAGTTAAATTATTAAATGATTTTCAAAAAAAGAATTTCAAAAATCAAGCTAATCCTAAAATGTGCATACATTGTGTGCGAGGAAGCCTAAATCCGATGACCGAAGTAATAATATATATCTGAAAAGCGCTTTGAGAGGGCCTGCGGTCCTGAAAAGTGCTATATAAGAACAAACTATTAGTATATAATAGCAGAATACCTAATCTTTTAACTGTGTGATCATTACAATGACATATTATGTAATAAAGTATCAAAATTGCCCACAAGTTGATTTCTTGAAAATCTTTTAATATGATTATGTGTTATGTTTAATTACACATCACCCAATTAAGAATTATGTATCTGGAGGTCAGTTGATTTCACTGTTTAGAGCATTAGTCAGAAGCTTTCTAAATATTGAAGATACATTAGATGGTAACATAAACTTCTACTTGACCCCCCAAAACATGAGAACTTCAAATACAACAAAAATTAAAATTGTTTTCCGTCATCAGAATAGGCATTAAAATTCCTTCTTTGATGCAATGCTTGGGTGATACTGTTGTACAAGCAGTTGAAGAACACAAAGGAGAGATGCTGCTTGGCACAGAAAAGGTAGAGGTCGCACACCTATACAAATATAAAAAATAATGCTTGCAAGATAATGATCATCAGATTACGATTATGTAACTTTATATGAAGGATAAAATCGAACAGTTCTCAGTGGTTGTTTTTTGCAGGAAAAAGAAAACCCATGACATTTATTTTGCAATATGACTTACACAGATTATAGCCCTAAATGTGTTTTGTATCTATTAAGTGTTGAGTGCCTTAAGCTGATCAGATAGCAACGCTCGATACTAATAGTAACAAGGGTTGCGGTGCACATTGACCTTCAAATTTCGACTCTTGACCCCAAAATTTTGAAATTTAAACATGGGCCTCAAGGTTTAACACAACCCAGAAAGATTTCAATCTAGACAGCTGTGAAAAACAGAAAGTGTGTCCCCAGAAAAGCCACTATATGATCTGAAGATGTAAACTTTATAATGTGGATAGCTCAGTTTGTAGAGCAGTGGTCTTGTAATCCGATAACCCGGGTTCAAAACCAAGATGATGCACTAGTACCCTTTGGTAAGGCATTTATCTTCATTACCAGGTCTCTCGGAGAGGACCTAAAGCAGTCAGCCATCTGGTTGCTTACTAACAAGCATTTATGCTTTCTTGGCAGTCAGGTAAAATAACCACCACCATTGTCTTTTATTTTGAAAGGAGAGAAACAAATCTTTGTTGAGCTTTAAAAGGAGGACGATCAGCCAAATGTGGACAACCACAAATGTATCACATACAGCAGCAAGTTGACATCACTATCTATGCTTTATGTATTGATTGATTGCTTCTAGTGCTAATGAAGCACACCTTATTCTGTCTTCCTCCCATTAAATATTGATTAGTAGGTAGATTATTACTGTCACTACAAGGTTATTACTCATGTACCATCAGAGAGTTGCATCCACACCCCATGATTCTTCAAGATGGCTTGATTCTAGTCTGGAGTTGTTTCTTCATTACAAGATTATAACTCATGTGTAACTATAGCAATGTTTACACCCACTGAGCTTTATAGACGGTTGTAGATTTCACTGTGTTGGTTGTATGTAGCTCATGTGCAACTAGAGGTATGTTCACACACCGTTGAACTGTCAAGAAAGCTTAGTTATCTTCTGGAGCTGTTCCTTGGGTAGGGTTCACACGTGCTAAATCTTCAGGGAAGTTTGATTCTATACTGAATTTGTTGCTGTCGCTACACTGATATAACTCGCATGCAACTAGAGCAATGTTCTCACCTTCCAAATCTTCAAGATGACTCTGTTCTATGCTGGAATTGTTGTTTAAAGGTATAGACTAGTTTTGGAAACGCCCTCTCTCAAAAAATGAAATGGAAGCTCTTATTACCAATCATGTGAAAGAATATGTTTTGAGTAATACATGACGATGCAAATTTTGCCGGGAAACCGCTTTCTAATTGATATATTTGGTAAATTATCATATTGATCTGGCCTAGATAGATATCGGAATGCACTTCAACATTGAACATTTGGGCATATATTTCTGTTTTTTTGCGCATTTAGGCTTAAGTATTGCCATCTAAACCTCTAAAGGCAATATTTAAACAATATTGAATGGATATTTTGCACCCAAAACCCTTGAACAGCAATTTTACCACTACCGGTCTATATCTTTAAGCAGGATTTACACTAGCCCAACCCCCGGGAAGGTTTCATTTCATAAGATAAAAGTAGTTTTTACTCTCAATACAAGGTTAACCTGCAGTGTTAGCAGGGAGTACGCCCACCAAACTTTCAATTTTGGCTTCTTTCTTTTCTGGCCTTGTTTCTTCCATTGCAAGCTGATAAATCATGTGCAATAGGCCCGTCTTCACTATCTCGAGATTCCCAAATATCCAGCTATTTGAACTATCCCGATCGAAACTATCCAGCTAATTTGCGTCTTCATTAGACCGAAGTAGCAAATTAGCTGGATAGTTGGTCGGGATAATATCCCAAGATATCTCGGTCTAGTTTGCAAAATATCCCACTATTTCCCAACTAGCGGGATAGTTTGCGACCGTCTGCATTAGACCGAAGTACGGAGTCAAATATCCCGATCCCATCATGCACAGCGATTTCCGGTTTTCCGTGTTTACTAGTTGTACTAGCGCGCTGAGCGGTATAGATTGCATGTACTTTGTGTGCGCGGAAATCGTTGTGCATGATGGGATCGGGATATTTGACTCCGTACTTCGGTCTAATGCAGACGGTCGCAAACTATCCCGCTAGTTGGGAAATAGTGGGATATTTTGCAAACTAGACCGAGATATCTTGGGATATTATCCCGACCAACTATCCAGCTAATTTGCTACTTCGGTCTAATGAAGACGCAAATTAGCTGGATAGTTTCGATCGGGATAGTTCAAATAGCTGGATATTTGGGAATCTCGAGATAGTGCAGACACCCCTAATGAGAGTACTGTCCACACCTTCTTAACCTTCAAAGGTTTGATACTATCTTATGTGCAACTAGATCAGTTTTTTTCACAACTTCACACCAGGTGAAACTTCCAGGAGGCTTGATTCTTTAAATGGAAGTATGATTTCCACTACCCTAATTTCAAATCATGATATTATATTCGTTGGATGGAAGTAGGTAGATGGAAGTAGTGACATAAGTCATTGAATGTAGTTATTAGAAAGATAGCCTTGTAGTACATTTCTTAAACCTTGGTTGTGTGGTATGCCTACATTGTAAATGGAAGAGGTGACAAAACTCATTACAAGGCAGTAATTTCTTATTCAGCAAAATTATCATATTCATTATTATTTCAGTAGCTGTGAATAACAGACTTATGAGAGTCAGAAGCACATTGATTCTATGTTTATATGAATGAGTTATTGCCCCTTTGGCTTTCAGCAGATGACTGAATGTTTCTTTTTTCTTTTCATCTCTTGGATGCCACCTCTAAGTTATTATTATTTCTAGAATAGATTGAATGAAATTTCAGATATACTCATGTTTCTAATTAGATAACAGTTAAGGGTACTCCTGGAAAGGGCATCTGGAGAAAACAGATATTTGTATTAACAGCAAGATATTCATTTTCATAGAATAAGAATGTGCTCGGTATACAAGGACAACGGCATAGTTATCTATGATTGATTTTCATGACGAGGAAGTGAATGATGCAGATAGCGAGAGTGCTAATCAGGCCTTGTTAATACACATCTTGATATCACCAGCCTCATAGATGCTCTCTAGGGTACATCTACATGGAATGAGAGCGAAGATTAAAAGAGGCCAAGCGGGAGGCAATACTGGCTATGTTGTAATGATGACATTTCAAACAAGAAGATCAATGTAAGGTATCTTCACACCTCTTTTGGAGATTCCAAATAATAATAATAATAATAATAGTGGGTTTTTGTTTAGCGCTCATATCTGTCATACTTGACACTCCTGGAGCTCTACAATTATTACCCGGCTTTAGCATGGCTGCCATTACGGCGCTCTAGTATTGCAAGGAATTAATTCCTGCCAGGTACCCATTTACATCACCTGGGTCGAGTGTGGCAAATGTAGATTAATGTCTTGGCAAAGGAAATTAGTGAGCGTGTGGAAAAAAATGAGAATCATTAATACCATGCATCGTTGAATGAGCTGAATTTAATGCGAGTGTAATCAAGTTTTGGTAGCTAAAACAGTTCATGAAATATGTTTGGTTGGTTAGTTTGTTTTACCTGACTGCTTAGAAAGCATGTGTATGTTTGTAATTAAGCAACCAGGGGACCGAGGGCTTTGGGTCCTCTCCAATGGACTTGGTAATGAGGATTAATGCCTTACCAAAGGGCACTAGGGCATCGACTTAGATTTGAACCCAGGACCTTCTCGGTTACGACTACCACTGTTCCATCACCCCTCCATACATGTACAACAGTAATAATAATAATAATAATAATGATAATAATATGTCTTGTTTACCCAGGGTAGCCTCATCAGTATTCATACTGTTCTCCCTGAGGGCCCTGCAATCATTTAAGGGCTGGTCGCAAAAGTCACAAATGTCTGTCAATGATAAAGATAATAACATTGTTTTATGTTGAAAAGGTTTTGCTTATTTGGTGTTTTCTCACCGTTTTCTGTTTAAAATAAGCCTACAGCGCTAATTCAATTTGATTCCAATATCTGTTCTACAATGACTGATTGTGTAGTTGTAGTTGACTGTATAAATGATATGTGATGTTTCTCTTTTCATGACAGAGCATGTGCATTATTCATTAAGGCTTTTTTTTCTTACTTCCAATAATCTTAAGGGAATTGGGATGAATTGCGCAGATGCATCATAAAGCCACAATATTTCCCTTTCACATTAATCATTTTAGGACATGATGTATCATTTCTCAGTCAGAATATGACCATATTTCATGCAGTAAACTACAGTTACTTTCTTTGTAATCAAATTAATTTAACAAAAATAGTTAGTTGTTCTGAGTTTCATTACATACATGTATCCCTAGCTTTGCCCAAAGTTGACCCTACGATGTAGAAAGTATGTTTTCTAATAACATTTGGTATCAAACATTGATTCAATAGTTGGGACTCTAAATTCACTAAGAATAGGTACTTTTGTGAATTCATGAGAGATTGAGTTATATGATTTTATTTAACTGTGACAGAACTTAAAAATGATTTTAGGAGGTAAAAATATAATAAAGCTGTAACATATTTAAATACTAGTACCCTTAGTCTCTGAGATAGTGACCTCTCAGAGCCAGAGGGGCGTACAAACCTATAATATTTTGAACGATTCTATGCTAGTACTTTTAAAGATAAAGTTCTTGTTCTGGTCATGCAATTACAATTTTGAAAGAAACTTTCTCCAAGCATGGTCCAAACACTTCAACTGTTTCTCATCATATGTTAAATATGAGGGCATTTGAAGAGCTCCCTTTTTGGAGGACATTTATACCAAGCATTTTTTTCTTTTTTATTCTATATCTCACCATTTTCTATATCTCACCATTCTTTTTAAACTACCAGTCCAGATGTATTATAAAGTTCATCTTCATGATATCTTTCTCTTGCCTTGAGTGTCTCCTTAATAAAGATGAAATTGAGATGCGAGCCCCATTTCCTTTCCATCAAATTATGCTAGAGTGGAATTCACATCATGTTTGAGCAAACGAGGGAATGATCGTCACTTTTGTTTACTGGGAGACCAGATACTTTAACATGCATGAGACTTTCGTGAATTTCGCAAGACGTGATCCCCAAGAGTTTCATTCCACAAAGTAATTCAATCACATTTACCACAGCATAAAATGTTAGCAATTTGCCAATACGTCCTTGTCATAGCAATGACTGTCTTAATCATTCCAAACAGTTTCATGTTGTGACAGTTATAGGTTTTAGCACACTCGCTTCTTCGGTGACATTTGAGTACTGTGTGTCTATTATGAAGTACTACTCATTATTTTCTCTCATGCTTGTGAATGGGAAACATTTAAATTAACAGTCACAAGTGGAGGAAAATACATATACAATTTAGTTCAATGCAGTGCATTTTATTCATATGGTTTCACCAAATGTTCACTCTAAAAACATTGTTTTAGATACCTTTAATGTATTGTACCTATTAATCACATGATGTGAAAGTCCTGAATTAGTCACACAAGTAGAAGCACAGTTGTATTATAATTATTTCCTTTTAAAGCTGTTTGATCAAAGAGTAAACAGCCATTGTGAGAGTAGAGTAGGAATATTAGCAAGTTCAAAATGGATACCTTAACCATCTTCTAAATTAAGACGGATCTGTATCCCTCATTGATGCATTGATCCCCTCCAGATAATTAATGGATTAGTCTATTCATGCAGTTCCTAAGTATACACCAGACTTGACTGCCAGGTCGCTCCATCGGCTTACGGGGTAGGCAAAAGTGATGCGAGGGGAAAGGGTTATTGATGTCACCCTATTAAAAGTCTCACTCGCCAATTGAAGCTCTGCATAATTTTTCTATAGCT